>JACXGM010040633.1:0-10264 GCA_016801145.1 Umbra pygmaea
GATGGTTACCAGTGATTTTTGCCTGCGTCACTCCCGTATTCGTCTGGCTTCATCATGCTTTCGAAATAACAATCCAACTAACATTACATATTTTTTCTAACAGGGTACTAAAAGTTTAGTGGCTAATATGAGCTGTTATTTTGTAGGCTAATGTTACAGTTTTGCAGTAAATAGTACTAATCAGCTGTTTGTCTCACAATCGTAACCAGCACATATCTCCCTACATAGCAAAGCAATTACACAACGATAAAGGAGAACCACATGAAACAATCCAACTACATATTTTTTCTAACACAGTAGTAAAGGTTTAGATGGCTAATATTTTGTAGTGCTGTAGGGTGTAGGCTAACGTTCCTGTTTTGCAGTCAATAGTACTAATCAGCTGATTGTCTCACGAACCTAACCAGCCCATTCATACCCACATAGCAAACCCGTTAGTGTACACAGCGAGGGAGAAAAACCACATGAAACAATCCACCTACATATTTTTTCTAACACCGTAGTAGCTGGCTAATATGAGCCTACAGCAAAGTTACTGTTTTGCGGTCAATAGTACTAATCAGCTGATTGACTCACGAACGTGTAACCATCTTATTTCTCCCACATAGCAAAGCCATAAGATAGCGAGGGAGAAGAACTAAGTTACACGCAACAATCCAACTATATATTTTACACCAATGAAAAGGGAAAAGTCATTTTTCACGGTGACTATGGCTAGCTTCTACAAGGCTAACATTGTCAAACAACAGTTTTCAATTGCATTGCTAAAGTTGGAATACCTTACCTGTCCAGCAGAAAACAGGCAACTTCTGCATGGCTTTGAATTTTTTTCCCTCAACAGAGCTTTCCAATTGTCCAAAATTCCACTTCTAATAAAGGAGAGCTTCTACTATTACCTAATAGTTAGAAACGTACAACTTCTGCTGCTGCTTCTTTGTCGGCTGCTTCTCTTTCAAGATTGTGATGAAACGCACTCTGTAGCGCTGTTTGTTCGCTGAGGGCTACAGTAGAATCATGACGACAAAATACAGCGACCTCCATATAAGGGGGTGCCCGCAGTTATGTAGATATAAATGGCTCATTCTAAGGTAATAAAAACGTAATGGTTCATTATGTAAGGTCTTTACACACCACTGAAAACATAGTTATGGATCTTATATTGCATTTCTGTCAATAGATCCTCAGAACTATTACACATGGAACCTTTAACAGAATTAGGGGATTAATAATACTGTCCAAGTTATTTTAGAATGTAATAATGGAATATGCAATAATATAGTTTCTCTAACAACTCCACTGCAAACCAAGGACATGCTTAATTTTAAACTTTTTCAGGGCAAATGGTGCATCGTTTTAATAAAATGCAAGGGTAGGAAAACTTTCTACCATGTCTGTTCAGTACATACAGCATACAGCTATGTAAAAAATTAAGAAACCACTGCAATTTTTTCTTCAATCAACCTCATTGAAAACATCTGGAATGTAATCAAGAGAAAGCTGGATGGTCACAAGCCATAAAAATACCCAATCTGCTTGGATTTTTGCACCAGGTGTGGCATGAAGTCATCCAACATTAATGTGAAAGATTGGTGGAGAGCATGCCAAGATGCATGAAAGCCTATTATTATTATTATGGAATAACAATTTTTCCACCAAATATTGATTTATGAACTCTTCCTAAATTAACACATTAGAATGAAGTTGATTAAAACTATGCAATTATTTTCTTTGCATTATTATAGGTCTGACAACAATGCATATTTTTTTATTTTGACCAGTTGTCATTTTCTGCAAATGAATGCTCTGAATGACAAAACATTTATTTAGAATTTGGGAGAAGTGTTGTCAGTAGTTTATGGAATAAAACAAAAATTATCATTTTTCCCAAACACATACCTCTCAATAGAAAACCTTGACACTGATGGTTTTGCATTGGTCTCTTGATGTTTTTCTAGAGCTGTATATACATATGCATTTTATGTATTTACAAAACAATTTAGTGCAAAATTTAAACCCCTCAAGTAGATCCAAGTACCTCGCTGGTCTCCAAATCACCCAGTAAATGATATGGCTACACCTTTCTACAGCACATCTGTCTATAAATATTGTCATGACAATATATATATTTCATTTAAATTTTCTTGAAGTTCACTGTGCCATCACAATAATATTGTTTCTTTCTTCAATTACCATGCTGATGCAAAACAGTTGTCTCCTTCCCATCTACTTTACATGGTAAAATAGTGTTGACTATGAGATCTACTGTACGATTTGTTGTCAACATTTTCTGATAAATTTAAACTACATCATTTCATTATCTGAATACGTTTTGGGAATATTCTACTTTTGAAAGTCCTTATCCCAATATTGCGATAACTGCAACCAATAAAGCACTAAAAAGTAAAGTAGTGACAATTTGTCAGGGAAGCTGCTGGCAACAAAGCATTGTCATATGTATTGGCTGTAGTTCAGCAGTTTATCTCTGCATTCCTACTGAGAGAGCTCTGCTGGCTGCTTCCCAGGGCAGTGAAATATTATCGTGGGAGAAACCATCATGAGACTGCATGGTAACATAAAGCTAATAGTTGGGTCAACACAATAAGATTTAAATGAAAACACCCTTTGGAATAACCATACACTCTAAAAACAAATGGTGCTAAATAGCACTAAAAGTGGTTCATTGGCTTGTAATCATAGGGGAACCACTTTAAGTGCTATATAGCACCTATCTTTAAAAATGGTGCTATGTAGACCCAAAAGAGGTGCCATATAGCACCTTAAGCACCCCAAAGAACCGATGAAGAACCGCTGAAGAACTGCTGAAGAACCAAACTGGGCTCATCAGGTTCTTTAAAAGGTAGTGGTGCTATATAGCACCATAACCACTGCAAAGAACCCCTGAAGAACGATTTGTTTTAGAGTGTATAGTGTATAAGGTTCCTACATCAGGTGTGATTTGCAAGGGCACACAACAAGGGTGGTCCTTATACCTCTATTATACCATTATCCTTTGGTAAAATTAGCTGCTATCCTTCTCGGAATATAAAATATAGAATATATTAATCATAACAAAAATGTATGAATTAAATAAAAATCTTTAAATAGCCTCTGACCCTTTGTTCATTTCTCAGGTCACGCAGCATTCATCCACTATCATTTATCATCCAAGGAAAGATTTTGAAAAAGCTGCTTGCTTTTGCATAGAGTACATGCATTGCAAACCTACACTACATTTCCATTATTGGTATTGATAGAATAATTGACTTTATAAAGGGGATAGAAATAGGTTGTGATGCTTGAGGGACTCTAGACTGAAAGCAATGTGTCATTCTCTGTCTAGGAATACAAAGCAATTTTCCAGCGTGCAGATCGGCAAAAAGGAATCAATAAGTCACATTCTTGATTACTCTAAAGGGGAAATAGAGTTTGTATTGTTTCTTTAAGACAAATGTAGGCCTCTGGCAAGATAAATGTTATTTTCATGAGTGAAAAGAAATCCCCTTTACTGAAACGAAACACTCTCCATTCACTCCTCTCATCAAACCAACAACTGCCTGTTTAGTCTTGAGTTGAGCTCTCACTTTTGTTCACCCTTTATTTCACTCTGGTCATCTCAGTGAAGACCCTGCAGTTATTGTTATCTAAAGTTTGACACATATTTTACAGTTGGTTTTGTCATAGCTGTGAAACACCTTCCCTGCTATGTTTACTCTTTGTCTCCATCAAACTATTTCTCACCCTGACAGAGGAACTGAATGTTTTCTAATAAATGTACAGAGAATATTCTAGATAATGCAAGAGATTAAGGAAGAACTTTATGAACAAGCTCTTTGGTCCAATGCTATTATATACAGTACATATATTACATACTGTAATTTAGAGTACTTTAATAGATGGAAATATGTTTTTTAGGCCATATTGTTTATTTATTAATAATTATAATCTATTATGTTTTGTGAATGTATTGTTATTCGTTAAAATTCTTTACAATAAAATGTAATCTTTAAAATAAAATTACTTTAAAATATTATACATAATAATAACAAAAACAACTATTTTCAACATAGATAACTGTGACACAAAATGTAGGCATGGGATTATTATTTGTTCCCTGCTCTCTAGAATTATTGGTATATGGAAAGTTATTCAACAATTTTATTGTTGTTCATCAGCATTTGTCTTGCATTCAAAATAAGAAATATTAACTTTAATTGAGGTAAAAACTGTTCAAAGTAAAAAAAATGCAATCAAGATTATGCATAGAAATTATAAGAAAAATATGAGGTATCACACATGCCACATTTCCTAAGCTGTCTTACAAATTAAATTACGAAAAAGGTTCGTTGAATTACATACGCAACGGCTATAAGAAAGCACCTAAAATTAACAATCTCCACTAGTATACATTTTATTAAATTACCGTAAGATGTATGGAACCAGTGTGTAATTAAATTTTGCTTTCACAAATGTTTACATTCATCACTCTTTCAAAATTGTAAAAACTGGTTTAATACTTGGGTCAACAGGTATCCAGAACTACAATTAGATATCACTGTGATGCCAACAAGCTGTTTGGATGTCTTGCCAAAAGAAAGCCTAAACTTTCCCCAAGACAAAAATGTCAGCACCTGGATCATCTTAAATGTCATTGGAATTTTGACGTGAATCAGGTACGGTAATAAAGCCACAAGACATGAATACTTTAGATATTTTTGTCCACACAGATCAGAAGAGGGTTTGGAATAAAAAGATAGATGCTCATAAAGAAAATAACCTAATTTCAACTTTAAAATCAGTATACATGTGATGTTGTCAAGCTGTTTTTCTTCCAAATACCTTGGGAAGCTGGTTAGTATACATTGCTTCATAGACGTGTGTCAACAACAGAGGAATTTTAAACTAAAATCTGACTGCATATGCTAGAAAACCAAAACAGGGTTGTGAAAAAATATTTCAGCAGGAAAATCTTCCAAAGCACTTCTACAGATCCACATATAAATTGCCAACCCCTGACCTAAACCCGACTGATATTCTGTGGAGTGAACTCAAGAAGTCCACAAGGGAGGTCCAATGACTAGGATATATTAGCATGAATGAATGGTCTCAGTTTCCAATGTGAGAGTGTGTGTGTTTACAGTACTCTATATTGTATATACTGTACATACATGCATATATCCAGGGCAATACCTGACCAATTATCTAATTGTATTTCATTAAAAGACTAGATCTTTTTATTATTTTGTTTTGAATCTCTTACACTCAAAATAATGTATTGTCAAGTAACATTGTATGTTTGTCTGCATCTATTTGTCGGAAAAATGTAAATATGTAATATGTTGCTTTCCAAGGTATTAAACTGCTGCACATATGAAGCAGAAATTACAAATCCAGCACAGAATAGGAGGATGGCAAATGATTGTGTTAATTGCAGACTGCGTTATTCATATTTGATAGAGCTATCTTTCACTGCAATAATAACTGTAAATCTGTTTGTAAGTATCTAGCAGCTTGGCATACAGTTTTTGGGTGATCTTCCTGTCAGATTTGTTCCATGCTGACCAATGATCCTTTTGTAAAATTTGTATCCAGAAAATGTGACAGAAAATGTGATCAATAGCAGCCGCGGTCAGTGGATCTTAATTGGGTATGCCGGGCTCGCATTACATTCGGGACCGGAGTGAATGGACCTTAATTGTGGAGGCCGGGCTCGCATTACGTTCCAGACTAAGGGAAACAGAACGGTATCACACTCCGGTCCCGAACGTAATGCAAGCCTGACGTCCCCAATTAAGATCCACCGACCATGGCTGATAGGTAGATAAATGTCCTCATTGGAGCAATTCCATCTGTGAAAACTAGCAAGAACAATACAAGGGTTGAAAACTTGCAAGCAACATATTTCAGTTTTACATTTTTCTTACATGTATTCCCCAACATACAACCAAACGTCCCCTTACAATATTAGATTTGAGTGTCAGGGTTTTAAAATATTATATAAAATATTTTTAAATTGCAATGTTCCATGTGCAATTCAATCGGTCAAGGGTTTGATTAATTTTGCCAGACACTATAATTATATAATGTACATTATATTATATGACAAGTCACACAATCCAGTGAGGAAGCATAAAAACTTGGCCTCAATAGTCACATATAACAAAACAACATTAACTGAGCGATGAAATTAGCATTTTCATCATCTGGTGCAGGTGTGGCCATACACGTAATTCCAGGCTCTGGAAATAATGTGGAAAATGTATCTGCTGAATATCACACAGAACTCGGATGCTCTTACAGCAATGTGGATTGACGGAAAACTGTAGTCAGCATAGCAGTCTATATGATCCTTTTGTATTTTGTGAATCAGAGTGCATAAATGTTTAGTCCACCCCAGAGGCGCATAAGCAAGACTGACCTCATCAAATCTTATAGAACTGCAATATTCCCAAAAGCTGCAGATGGAAATTAACTTTAGCAAAATGTGGTATGCAAATACATCCAATACTAAAACAAATGCGTGATTACCTACCAAAGTATGAAACAAATTATTTTTTATTAAATTGATCAATTGATATTGATGAAGGTCCTTGAAAGTTAAAACTATATGATTTACACTAACTATGGTTAAACTAGCCAATCACCAAGGATTTCTTCAAACTGACACACTTGTTAAATCACAAATGCCAAAAAAATAGATGTCACACCACATTATAGTCCCTGACCTCAACCCAATACATTGAGCAAAAGCAGTATTCCAAAAGTGGAACTATAACTTTAGCTAAAAGCCTTATAATAGCACAGTTGATTATGCCAAATCTGGCTTTTACAAGCCCTCTATATTTAGTCAGCTAGTGATTAAACACCAAGGGCTCAGAGAAGAAAATAGGGAGGAAGGACAGGGATGAAAGGAGAGTGAGCGAGAGAGAACAGATAGCAGAGGTGAGTACTATATATGTTAATCCAGTATCAGCTTTCAATGATTTGGAGACTTCCCAATACATTACTCATTATCTGTGGAATATCTGATACATTCAGTTAGATGTGAGGGGGGAATGGAGGCTGAACATGAACTTTCTCATGAAATATTCTCCTGAAATGCTCTGGCCTACAAGTGGACAATCTAAACCTCGATGATGTCCCCACGTGTCTCCTGGGTTTTCTTCCCTGTACTGTTACTCCAGCTGTGCTCCATATTTCTGTTTCTGTTTCCAGCAGGCTTTAAATTAAACTATCGTACCATAATTCAAACACAAAAATATCAAGCTGTAGGCTTTTATCTGTCACATATTTTCCACTAGTGATCATTTTGTGAAGATTTGACAAAATTCAAACCTGCTGAGGCCACATATTTGCTTATGACTTTTTTCTACATATAGCAAAAAACAATCCAAATGTATTCTACTGACTTCTTATTAAAAGTGCACATCAGACAATTGTATAGCCTGGTAACATGCAGAAAATGAATTCCAATTTCCAATACGTGATTTTAAAGGTTGATTGCCTACTCTAGTTAAGTGCACCTTTTTACGACATCCTAAATTATTGCATTCATCAGCAGATGACGGTATTGAAAATGTATGGTCAAATATCCTTAAGAGGCTCACACTTCAAAAGACAGAGCACATGCCCTCTGACATTAAGCACATCATACTAAATCTAAACTATCACACCAATGCCAGCCTATGTCAGATACAATTCTTTGTGACCTTAGCCAGAATCTAATGCCCAATAACCTGAGCCAACCCCGACACACAGACTCACCGTGCCAAAGCTGGGGAAGAGGCTTACTGCCGAAGCTGTATCCAGGGGAAAAGGCAAATGGAACTGCTTCATGCCAAGAGACTGTTGGATGCTGGGTAGAGAAGGACGTAATAGGGTCGGCAGGAGGCCATTTTGACATGCGTTACCTGTAGAGAAGGAGAAAGAAAGGGGGCCACATTAGACGGTCTGTGCCAGTTCTCTGATTAGGATAGCCAAAATCACCACAAGCCAGAGTTAAATGGGATGAAATATAAGAGAAATGGAACTGATCTTCCCTGTTATGGAACAGAAAACATAAGATGTTATCAGAGCCTCGGAAAAAGCTCAGTCACTTTTAATCATCACTCTTTCCAGTTTCAACATACTGTATGTTTAATTTACAGTGAAATGCTTGGTTACGAACACAATACCAAAATACAACACTAGAGCAATATACAAGAATGTCTTTGGTAAACTTTGTATGGCATGAGCAGCCATGAAAAAAAATAATTGCAATTAAACCATTTAGAACAACATGATGAAGTCCAATTAATGCTCATAGTGCAACTACTCCCCAGACACATTCCAGACAGCTTTTCAAAAGGTACTGTGCAGAAACAACAACAGTGCAAAACAAAACGGTGGATATAGCTGTGCATCCATTCAGCTAACAAGATAAACATGTTTTTTTTCACAACATTGCACACCGTTTCTTGGCTAGTTAAAGGTTTTTAGAGAGCAAAAGTAGCATGTCAACATGGTCTTGGGTGAGTCGCGAATGACTTATGTGATCTATGTGATATCCACATTTACCACCAGCATCCCTTAATGTAGCTAGCATTACACAGGGTTCTGTATATTTATTATATATTTAAGCAATACAGATTGCAAATGTAAATGTTCTTATTAAAATATTATAAGTTAGTAAATATGTCACATTATTCTAATATAGTTTAGTGGCATATTTTCGAAATGTGTAATGTTTCCATATTTGTTAAGCAATGTTTATCACGTTGAATCAAGCGCTATTATTACTTTGAAGGCGAAATTACGAAAGGCTAGCAATCCACTAAAGAAGCTGGCTCCCTAAAGAAGCTAGCTTCACACTGGAGCGAATTATTGTGTGTAATGTGTTGGGCATTGGTCCCATACGGCTGTATTGTACTGGATAATGAAAGCTGAATCATATGTTCTTATCAGTTTACTATCTAATGTGTTCCCCACAGGGGAACTATATATATTAAATGGATTTTTCAAACAGGGATTCGGAAACGGGGCTTGCTCCGTCTGCTCCATGCATCAACTCGGTTTTGCAGTGTAAAAATTAGAAAAGTATATTATCCTCCGCCGAACAAAGCAGACTACCTAGCTAGCAACTGGAGGCGAAGCCCTTTTCATTTGCTTTTGATTTTTCCTACTATTGTCATTACTCCCCTGACAAAGCTAGCTAGCTACAGTATTGCAAAAACTGGCATCTTTGCTAACGGTGCCTACGGTACTTCAAAAAATAGGCATTGTCTGTGTTTTGTCATTTTCGAACCGGACGGTTTCGGTAGTATCGGTTCTCGTGACATCCCTACTGGTAAGCTATAGATGGAAATTGACTTATTTTCCTATACAAAATGGTTTCTGTACCTATTGTCCAACTTTAGAAAGAGCTTAAACAAAGTAAATTGTAGCATATTGGAGTTCCAGTAGTATAGCCTACTCTACCTACAAAACTTTGACGGGGAATATCTCAAAATTTTAGTTACAAGTGTATCATCATACAAGTCCCATTGTTCCTCCAACTACGATGATTGATATGCCATTTGAAAGCCCTGAATCTTTAATTTCATAAAACAAACAAAAAAAAATAAAAAAGACATTGGTGGAAATAAGCCTAGATATACTGTAGGTGGTGGGTCACAAATACAGTACAGTACACAGGGATGTTAGAGTTAACAGCAGAGCAGCAGGGTAATACTGTATCTACACAGGGATGTTAGAGTTAGCATCAGAGAAGCAGCGTAAAACTGTATCTGCACAGGGATGTTAAATATAGCAGCAGAGCAGCAGGGTAATACCGTATCTACACAGGGATGTTAGAGTTATCAGCAGAGCAGCAGGGTAATACTGTATCTACACAGGGATGTTAGAGTTATCAGCAGAGCAGCAGGGTAATACCGTATCTACACAGGGATGTTAGAGTTAGCAGTAGAGCAGCAGGGTAATACCGTATCTACACAGCGATGTTAGAGTTATCAGCAGAGCAGCAGGTTAATACCGTATCTACACAGCAATGTTAGAGTTATCAGCAGAGCAGCAGGGTAATACAGTAGCAAACACAGGAATATGTGTCAGTTCAGCTACTGAATGTTTTATTGCTTGTACACACAAATGCCACTGTAGGATTATGGCACTCAGTATTATCTATTGTACTGTACCAACTCTCTGTGTCTCTCTCCACATACTTGTCTCTGTCTCCCTAAATCTTCCTTCCAACTGCCCTGTCAGGAAAATAAGAAAACATAAATAATAGTTA
>JACXGM010040634.1:0-10266 GCA_016801145.1 Umbra pygmaea
TGTGTGTGTGTGTGTGTGTGTGTGTGTGTGTGTGTGTGTGTGTGTGTGTACAGTATGTTGGACATTCACATATTCTTAAATAACACACAGGCTTTTGTGTTTCATGGACTAGGTGAGAATAAGCTAATCTCAGTTTCCCACAGTTTGTTACACAGCAGATGTAGTTCCGTGTGAATGTGTGCGTTTGTGTGTTACTGAACAGAACAGATGTGTTTGAGACGTAGAGAGATATTTCTTGCTGGATATTTGTTTGTGCTTCTCTGCACGTGTTAGGTTCATAATGGGGCCATTGAATTGCTGCAGCTCACCTCACACTCTTCCAGTGACACCTGCAACACCCCAGCAAATTGGCAGGCTGCGCCGCTTTAATATACTGTGCTGTGAAGAGTCCGTAAATCACCCGCAACTGAGCTAATACCACAGCATTTAGACCAGGAGGAGTGAAGCCAGCCAGGTCAGGCGAAAGAACACTGCATTGCCGCTCCAAGGGTGATTCATTTAAACGTTTTAGCAGTGTCACCACAATGCTTAACAGCTACACCCACTGCACAGTGCAGAGCATCCTGGGAAATGGATCATTTCAGAGGGAGTGTTGGAGTGCAAAAAGTGACTAATTATAACCCACTGTGGAACGACAGGAAGAAAACGTGTGTTGAAGGTGAAATGAAAACAGTTTGTTAACTGCTAAGTGAAAGTCTGAAACTCTAGCTGACCTTGCAGTCAGTCACATGCCCAATGGCTCTACCGCGTTAATGATAGCGACACATACCCAGCTAAACTTGAAACCTGAACCTTAAACAAATACATACAAATCACTGCCTCAATGTGTCCAACAATGTTTTCATAGAGCCTGTTCTCGCACTGAAAACGGCCATTCTCCTGTCCTAGCAGGTAAATACACCTGTATATTTATAGTTTTACGTAAACGGTATGTAAATGTTGTCACAGATTCATTGACATAAAGTTGGAGTGTGCTGAGTGGTGGTGCTTCCTGAAGTTTAGAGGCACACACAAAGAACCTACTGTGCAGAATAGTGTCATACTCACACACACAAGCCACACATATACTCTGCCGACACTTCGTCATAGCTTCAGGCTGACCACCATATTGTAGGTGCGAAATTTAACTGGGCCGCTAGCTGACGAGTGTCTGGTAACCTCATGTATCATGCAAACCGCCCAGCATCCCCTGGGGAGTGAGGAGACATCGTCAGCAGAAATAAATACACACTACTGTATATTTGCACATTGATTGAAACACATTCCTTATGGTTCCAAATGTATATCGTTATCCCGCTGTTCCAGAAAAAGCAGAATCCTGATAGCATCTCTTGTTTCCCAGGTGGATATATTTATATTCTTTAGGAGCGATCGGTTCTGCGCATAAGAGGTCAGGAGTTTGGATCATGCCGTTTCTCCAAACACACCGGGGTGTGTTAGGGCCCATGTGCTAGTGATTTCACTCGTCTCCTATGTGTGTTACGCCTGAAAGGCAGGATCAGATGTTTGAACTGCCCGGTCCCTGGCACGGCTCGTATCAGACTGGGACTCCGAGATGGGATTGGCTGTGTTGCAGAAGCTGCATTGATGAAAAGAAGGCATGCAGGTTTGCTGATTGGATGCTGTCCCCTGGTCTTTACACTAAACAGCCTCCCACATTCCCCGTGGACAGGAAGGCTGAAAAGGTTATCCAACAACCAACCCCCAACAACCCCGTAGGCCCCCAATAACACCGTAGGCCCCCATCCATCTTCTACAATGATCAAGGAGCTGATAGAACATCAAGACACTAAAGTGAACATCTTGTCCCGGGCCAAGGTGTTGGACTCACTCCACGGCCCACTGTTGCAATGGATTTGTATTGCCAATATTTAAGCAACCATCATTTTCATACTGTTTTATGGTTTCCCTTTCCAGGCAGCATTTGATGTAGTGGTCACACAATGAGACGTGGTTGTCAGACTCACGACTGTTCAAGGCAGGTGCAGATTCCCAGCAGTGCGAAGCCCTGGTTCTGAAAGTGTCTGGATGTGTGGAGCCCCTCTTTTCCAGACAAGGAGGAAGGTTTCACACAGGACACTTCAGCCGTGGCAATCACTCTGGTGATCTCGATGGAAACAGGCTGACACATTCCACCGTGGTTTCATCATAGAGGAGTACTAGGTCCTTCGCCTCTTCTAATCCACATGGATTTGCCAGAAGTGTTTGATTAGGGAATAATTCGGGTGTAGTTGTGTGCTGTTAAGGTGTCCTTGGGTGTGTTGTCATATAGGAATGACATGTCAGAAGTGAGCCAGCGTCCTGCTACATGCAGATGTTTCACATTGGATTATCAGCTGCATCCATCACTGCTCAATGAGCTGAGGAGAAACGTATGAACACCATGCTTCCCACTAGTATGGCGTACATACAACTAAAACTAATCCTCCACATGTCCTTTTGAACATCATTAGTCGTCCCTGAAAAACACTCCTTCAACTTCTCTCCCACAATACACACACCTCTATCATCCACACACAACACTACCCTGCCATGTTACAGAATGATTTACATTCAGACACTCCATACCGTACATCGTCACAAGCTGGGCTGTGGTAGAATTAAGTTTTTGATTACTGTAGCCTATTGGTTAAAGTATCTGACCAGTAACAGAAAGGTTTGTACAATACATGGAATGTGTGTGTCAGCAAGGCAGTTAACAATAGCTGCTCTCAAGTCACTGTTTTAAATGAGAATAAGTTGTCAACTTGCCTGGTAAAAAAAAGTTGTCTATAATGTTCCAGAAGGTGGCACTGTCTCTAAAGGTATCTGTGTTTTTTTTGCCATGGTTTTCTTACGCCCCAGTTTCAGGAAGTCCTGCCATACAGTTATGTAGGATTCACTTTGCTGTGTTGCGTCTGGCAATATTTTGCTTAATGTTTCAACCTTTGTCTTGTCTTCATTGTGGCAGACCACTTGCCTTTTGTACTTAGCACCTGAGACATAATGGATTTGAAAATGCAATTTTATACTAATTTAAACCCTCTGTTAATTACTCCATGTGTTGTCATTACCACTCCATCCACATCATAGTATTAGAAGCGTTGTGTTTACTGAAACATGAAACATACCGTAGGAAAATGCTTGAATGTTTAGATGGCAGTTTAGACTAAGATCAAAACAGTAAGCTGTGGAGGTTTTGTTTTAATTTATGGGTCTCTGACAATCTGGATGATTGCCTATATAAACATCTATCAACAAGACAAGTCCCTGAGGTTAGCTCCCATTAAATGTTTTCAGAAAAAGTCCCTTTTCAGGAGTCATGTTAAACCATGTTTACTTGCTCGTTCTACCGGCATTGGGGCCTGATTCATCGGTCAAAACAGTTTGAGTATAAGTCATTTTGACACCAGAATGGGCAAACAGAGTTTGAGATTCTTGTTTTAAGGCACCTTTAACTGGAGAAAGCCCTGTGTGCAACCTCCCGACCTGACCTCTATAGCAATCCTTTAGCTGTGTTCATCTGTGTTGGTGGGTTAATGTGTTTTGTTCTGGGCTGGAATTTAGACCAACATAATTGGTTTTAGTTTGAAGATTTCTTAATTGTTATCAAGGTCTAAAGAATAGTTCTAAATTATATGAAATTATATCAGTCTTGGATAGCAGACATTTGCAGGATCAAATATTCACGTTACAACCTGCAGATGGCAGTAGTAGGTAACTCGCAAGGATGAAACAGGTATGAGCTATAGAGAATAGCTACAGTTGTGGTCATAAGTTTGCATACCTTAGCAGAAATTGTGAAATTTCAGCATTGATTTTGACCATATGATTGTTCATGCAAAGATCTGCCTGTTATGTAAGGATAGTGATCATATGAAGCCATACTGATGACAGAAATCACCCAAATGGCCCTGATTAAAAGTTTTAAATACCCTTGAATATCTGGCCTTGTTACAGACACACAAGGTGACCCACACAGGTTAACATGGATCACGTGGATGCACTGAGCAGGCTAGTTACTGAGCCATGGGGAGCAGAATTTAACTGTCAAAGGACCTGTGTAAGAAGGTACTGGAACTGCAAGAAGCTAGAAAAGGATTTAAAAATATATCCAAAAGCCTTGCAAATGCCAGTCAGTACTGTTCAATCACTTATTGAGAAGTGGAAAATTTGCCAGAAAGAAGCCTTTACTGTGCCAGTGCCACAAAATGCCTGGTTACAATATGTCTGACAAAACCTTCTGGCACACTGTAATTTGGAGTGACCAAAATAGAGCTTTATGGTCACAACTATAAGCGCTATGTTTGGAGAGGGGTCAACAAGGCCTATAGTGAAAACAATACCATCCCCACTGTGAAGCATGGTGGTGGCCTACTGATGTTTTGGGGTGTGTGAGCTCTAAAGTCATCGGGAACCTTGTGAATATTGATGGCAAGATGAATGCAGCATGTTATTGGACAATACTGGCAGACAATTTGCATTATTCTGCATGAAAGCTGCGCATTGGACCATCTTGGACTGTCCAGCATGACAATGACCCTAAGCACAAAGCCAAGTTGACCCTCCAGTGGTTACAGCAGAAAAAATACTGGAGTGGCCATCACAGTCTCCTGACCTTAAAATCATCAAGCCACTCTGGGGAGATAGCGAACATGCGGTTCATACAAGACGACCAAAGACTTTGCATGACCTGGAAGCATTTTGCCGAGACGAATGTGCAGCTATACCACCTGCAAGAATTCGGGGCCTTTTTGACAACTATCACAAAGGACTGCACACTGTCATTGATGCTATAGGAGGCAATACACTGTATTGAGGGGTCATTTCATTATTTTCTTTGTTGCCATGTTTTGTTTTATGATTGTGCCCTTCTGTTGTGATCTACAGTTTAGTATGACTCCCATGAGATCTGAAAAACATTGTTTTGCTTGCTCACTCATGTTTTCTTTAAAAATGGTACATCTGTTACCAATTCTCCAGGGGTATGCAAACCTTTGAGCACAACTTTACTTTGAGGGGTTCAAATATTGTAGATTTGCTGTTCTTACTAAGAGGTTACATTGAATTCAAGTGTGTCAGAAGAACAAGGCAAGTCACATTATTAGCAAAGATTTGTTGGCAGTAACACTGTTGTCATAACAGTATTTTGCTATTAATTTGCGTCACACAGTATCAAGGTTGTTGTAAAATGGTGAGCCGGTTTGAGTATGTCTGTTTTAACAGAGAGGTAGTAAAACCAATGACATTGTGCTGCTAATGGCTTTTTTCCTCCACGGTCTGACTGTTACACACTGGACTTAGGTTTTACTCACCATGGTAAAACCAAATTGTCACTATGGGGTTACTAATAGCTCCCATAATTGTAATTGTATGGATTTGTTAAATATTTAAAACCTTTGTTTCTGATTACTTTGAAACCACCCTGTCAAATTTCCTCTGAGATCTGGTGCTACCTAACCAGCTGGCTAACATTAGCCCCTGGCCATGAACTATGCTGTTGAGTGATTCGTAACATGTACCTGGAGTCTTTTCACTGACTGTCACCTTAATCGAACCATGAATCATCACCTGGAGTTGTCAAACTTGAAATTCACATGAGATAAACAAGAGACAAGTGAATTTACAATCAGATTAGAGAAATTAACTTTTTGGTTTGTTTGCCAATAGTTCCTTTCCTAACTTTGCAAACAGTTAAACAATTATGGGATAGATGGAAGAACCTAATGTCCTCTGTGGGACAGTTACATTCAGCAACATTTAGCATCTGACTCAAATGGATGTTTTCCAATCTCCCATCTTGAGCCTTTACCTTGGCCGTAGCAGCGTACTCAGGCCAGCCTTTTTACTGCTGTTGGTCCCAAGGGCAGTGGAGTGAGTTTGATATTGGAGGGGACACATATTTTCCGCAGATATTTTTTATTACTGATGGCACAACATTACGTGCCTCTAACTTTGGGCATAAGTTAAAACACAAGCCACCATCCACCCGCTCCAATGCCCTTTCAGACCCAGCAAAATGTAAATAAATCTCTCTTAGTTTCCGATTTACTGGTGAAGAATAGCTCTTGTTTTTTGTTCTTTTGATTCCTTTTTCTAGTTTGGTTCTGGTAAAATGTTCTGTTCTGTTGTATTGTAGTGTAACTAGGACATGTGGCTAAATAACAACATGTTACCTGGCTGTCCAGCTTGGTGTATTGTAGGCTGATTCCAAAGAGCTGAATTGCTCGGGGCAATTGTAGCTTTAGTACGTATTAGCAAGCTCGCTATGTGTTGAAAGCCACTGGCTGCATCATGCAATGCTAATCTAAAAAACTAAGCCAGAAGGTATGGATACCAATCTAGCACATTGAAGTGTAAATTTGGTTGTCTTTTTTTGATGATATTTTTCCCATTTTTTTTCAATTCCAAATAGGTATTGTCCAATTTCCCCGTAACCCTGCCTTGTCAGCAACTCCTTGGACAGGTTTGGGATGGTGAAGTGTGCTCACATGGTTCATCCAACCACATGCCGCTGAGCCGCCAATTCTTTTCGCACTCTTCACCCAACACAGACACCTTTAGTCGGATCGTGCAAGGATGATTACATTCGCCAACTGTACTTCCGTGATTGAATTTACAGGCAAGTCGGGAAGTCGGGAAGCTACCAATCTATCATTAAAACTAACCGACAAGCATCCAGCTGCCCTTGGTCTCCCTCTCTTCCTCTCCACTACACCACACTTCCTCTCCACTACACCACACTTCCTCTCCACTACACCACACTTCCTCTCCACTACACCACACTTCCTCTCCACTACACCACACTTCCTCTCCACTACAACACACTTCCTCTCCACTACACCACACTTCCCGATGAAAGTGTGACAGCAATACTTTTAAATGAAGATGAAATTTAAATGTAAAAACATTTTCTTAAATGTTGCATGTGGTATTAAAGGTACAATATGTAGTTTTCCAAAACAATAACAAAAGATGTACTTTGCATTAAAAAAGCAAACATCACTATACCTATATTATATATATTTCTTAGTTGTGTACTTACATTATCCTAAATGTTTCCACCAACTTTCAAACCCAGATAAATTTGTAATAAAATTATCTATCCTGCCACGTTGCTGCTCTCCAGCAACTCCTTTTGTTCAGATCAGGTGCTTATAACTTAAATTGCAGTAGAATCAAGAAGTGTAGTGATTCGAACTGGGAACCTCCTGTTTCTAAGCCAAGTGACTTCTCCATTAGGCTATGCAGCCTCTAGAGTGATCTTCACAAAACATCAATAATAGTTTGTGATCAATAATATATGTGATGTCTCTTCGAATACAATAAGATCTAAAACTCTTTAATGATACAGATATACGCTATGTTAAGCAAGTCAAATTATAAATGGTTGTAAGCAAAAACACAGCTTTGTGCAGCTGTTGTGCACACCGATGCTACCTGGTGTCCAAAAACTGTACTTTATTATTATTCTTTATTTTACTGAAACTATCCCTGTGGTAAACCATGGTGCGTATCACTATTTACAGACAAGATTAGACAAGAGACATCTGTACCTTGCCATTCTAATGAAGACATTGTATATTGGGAAGATTAACTTTCTTAATAACTAAGAAAAATTGACAGAATCAATGACAAAGCCCAATGTAATGGTAAACTACAGTATCTGTGACGTGATGGGAAAAACAAGATAAAATTGGACCGGGGTACATTGAAGGAGCAGTGTGATAAGAATCTGACTGATTTGGCAATGCGAGCATGGAGGAAGCATGTGTTCAATCTTTGACCTACCCATACTTGCAGTGGAGTTGTTAATGAGGAAAGGTCAAAGTGGAATTGGACATGATAAATTGGGGCGGGAAAACGGTAGGGGTACCTTTAATGCTCACATTGAGGAAAGCAATACTGAGACCCTGCTGTTCAAGATGACAACCTAATCACACTATCTGAGGCCGAATTGAGTAAAACCTGTCCCCCACCAGGCGTGTGGGACTAGATGGAATCCCAGGTTGCATTCTCAAAGCATGGACCTACTGTACCTATATCTCTCTGTCCCAGTTTGTAATCCCAACCTTCTTCAAGAGAACAATCATTGTTCCAGCTTCTCAGAACTCCAAGGTTACCTGCCCCCAACAAATGAACTGATACAAACTCCCACCTGGACAAGAGGGCAAACACCTATGTGAGAGAAATATTCACAGCTCAGCACTAATTACCAGAGACCCCTGCAAGCTGACCACCAACCTTGGGTCGATGGGAATAAACACCTCTCTGTGCAACTGGATACTTGACGTCTTGTCATGCCACACATCTGTGGTGAAGCAGCAACAGCATCTCTGACGCATTGACCCTCGACACAGGGCCCCCTAGGGTGTGTACTCAGACTTTTCTTGTACTCCCTGTACACAGACGACTTCCTGGCCATTACGAACGTTGGCAAGAGCAAAGTGCTGAGGGTGAACTACTCGATGCTGGGGAAAGAGCACTCCCAGAAGTGGGGTGGAATTTCAACTTCCTTGGGGTCCACATTAAGGACCTAACATGTTCTACACACATACCGTCATGAAGAGGGCACAAAATATCTACTGCTTCATCATTGTGAGCATCTTGCCTGGTTGCATCACAGCCTGGTACAGCAACACCACTGCCCATGGACGCAAATCACAACAGATTGAATTTCAGTAGGCCCAATATATCACTGGGGCCAAGCATACTATCATCAAAAAAAGCATATTACCATCAACAACAATAAAAAACATCCTTTCAGGTGGTTGATGAAGGCCTAGACCAGTGGTCCTCAAACCCTTCCATGGAGGGCCTAGTGTATGCTGGTTTCTGTTTTTTCCCTTCAATCAGAGCATAATTAAGACCTAGACTGCCAGGTGAGGGGAGATCCTAACCAATTATTGAGCTTCTCCATACTCCAAAAACCAGCATACACTAGGCCCTCCATGGAAGGGTTTGAGGACCACTGGCCTAGACAATCGAGTCACCCAAACTATGAACTGTTTACCCCACGATACCGGAGTGAGGGTTATCGGACCAGCAGGCTAAGGAACAGCTTCTAACCACAAGTCATCAGACTGCTTAACTTGCGGTAGGGGAGAGTGGGGTAATATGAGCCATTTATACTTATGTTGACCTATAACCAAGAGAATATGAGACAAGAATAAAATGAATGCATACCAGCCGCGGTCGGTGGATCTTAATTTGGGGATGCAGGCTCATGTTACTCTCCGGACTGGAGGAAACAGAATGATAACGCACACTGGGTTTCGTGTGTTGCACACTGGGTTTGGTTCGTTGCGCACCGTTCCATTCGCTCAGGTCCCGAGCGTAACATGAGACCACCCTCCCCAATTAAAATTCACGGACTGCAGCTGATGCATTCTCTACATCACAATTTAGCAGTGTGCGTAACTCAAATAGACAACAAAATATGGGGTCCCAAAAAAGTGGTTTTGTGGCCCAATTTCCCCATGTTAGAGGTAAGTTGATTCAGCTGACAGGGTAAGTTGAACCATCTGGGAAGCCAGCCCTACTAACTATTACTAACAATAATTGTATTGACCAGATTTTAAAGTATAACTCTAAATTTAATGATTCATAATTAAATCCCCCATTCTGCTGATATTATTGGTGTTCATGAAATAAATATTTCAACTTATTCGTCTACAGATCTGAAACCTGAAGAAGGTTTGCCAAGTCTCTAGGATTAAGAAATAGACATGGAAGTCTTAAATTGAATTAACTTTTTATTATCTTGAGGAACATCCACAGATTATTTGTTTTAAACTTTGTGTAGACTCTCAACTGTATGTTTGTCATAATGGCAAACATGTTAGCCTATAAACATGACATAACACTGGTTGAACTTAGCCCCAATGCTCTAGCTCATTTTGCTCCACAGCCACCATTTTGGGAAAGTGCTTAGTCTAGCAACCTAGAAGTACACTTTTGAAAATTCACTCACATGATTTTACACACTACCAGTCAGGGGCGTCATGCACCTATTTTTTTTAAGGGGGCACAGTGTGCAGTAGAGATGCACGGATATCAACCGCAGATCAGGCGGATTACGTGACGAAAAATAATATTTTAATTAAATATGAAAATATATAAAAATTTTAATATTGTTACCTATATTCGAAAAAAATCAAGGACACTTTGAAATAGTCAAGTTCACTAAAGTTAACAAAAAGTTTAAATCAAGTAGCCTATGGTAGCCTACCAGCACTTTTTCCTATCCAGTGTGCAATAAGAAATTAGAATAGGCCTACAGTGCAA
>JACXGM010040635.1:0-10266 GCA_016801145.1 Umbra pygmaea
TTTGGTCAGGGTTGGGAATCTCGTACAAGTCTGACTCCCTAACCTCTGAGTAATCTGACCCCGTGTAACCTTTAGGTAGTTTGTCTATATAAGCCTACTCGTAAGAAATTGGTCTGATCAACTGAACACACCCTGACTGAATTATATTACTTTAATGAAAACTTGTTAAATTGGTGCTTTCTTAAAGGAATAGTGTGTTCGAAGAGACTGAACTAGGCGTAAGTTCAGAAACATAGTGTGCGATTATAAATGGATTTGTGGCAACATTGGGAAATGGGAATAATGGACAGTTGCACGTGCGTGTAGGGTGCCCTTTTTTTTAATTGAGCCCATGCCCCCCAAAATGTCTGTGCACGGCCCTGGTAACCCTGAAGTATACAATTACAGAAAACATATAGTTTTCTAATTAGAAAAAACACTGACAGAGTCACTTTTCATCAGTTGAGTGTACAATATGCCCTGATAACATGCTGAAAAAAAAACAGTTAAAAGCCAGTGTGCAAGGGGTGGCTGACAAGACTCACCCAGCTGAGAGTTTCTAAGCAACACATTCCTGCACCTGCCAACTTCTTTCTCTCACTTATCCTCCCCATGTCCATTGCTCATTTACTATTTTGGGGGGGTGAACTGGATTCCATTCTGTTGAAGTACCAAAATGTCTGAAATGTATAAACAGAGTGGTATCTTTGCATTCAATAACTGATGTCATTTTTATAAAATGTATAAAGTAGTACGCAAATGAATAAAACAAGACGGCCTTACGGGAGCTGAGAGGAAATCATGTCTTCATAGAAATGTTGTAGCAAAACACAATGCTAAGGAGCGTGCGTGTTTGAGTGTGGCTGTAGAATAGAGTGGGGTGGGCCTCCAGTAATGTGGATGTGACTGTGAAGATGAAAGACTCCCGTCTGACTTCATGCACTTCCTACTTAGACAAAGGAAGTTCATATATTCCTGTCAGGAAGGGTTGGAGCCAAACTCTCAGATTCTCCCTTTGTATGCCAACCTCTGTCCCCTTCTCGTTGCTCAAAGGGGCCAAATATACAGCATTACGTATTGTACCAAGTACATAGAGGCACTGTTAGGTTATTAAAACACATGAGGGTAATAAACAGAAAATGCAAGGATACAGTGCTGAACCACACCTTTCAGGTGTAGGCCACCATTCTGTGAAGTCAAACCTTTAACCCAGCCTACAAACAACCCTGGCGTTAGATCTCTCAGTGATAGTGCCATGCCCTAACCATCAGATTATCATGCTCTCGGTGCGCTGACATTTTCCTCTTGTGTTGTCTTAATTCCTTCGGACACACTGCAAAGGATGGGGCGCCAGCTAACCCAGTGAAAGCTGCAGAAGGATGGCTGACCTTTCTACAGGCAATATGTGAGACGGGGAACCTCGGGACAGATGAGAGAGAGACTAGTAGAAATATTGATGACTAGAACAGCAAGGGCTCTCGGTGAACAACAGCATGGTTCAGAAGATGTGAGGTCCAGGTCTGGCTCCATTCTCCTCTCCACATAAAGCGTTTTTGTTATTTTACAAGGGCCTGGTCTGAATGGCTGTCTCGTTACATTCTCACTTCACATTAATAACCTTCATTAGATATTCAGGGCCCATTTCAACAGAGTGATGTCTGAATATCTGCCTTCCACTCTAGGTGAAGTATTGATACACTCACGTGGACCGTGTAATACAAACAGTGCAATTCAATTAAGGCAAAAGGCACTTGATCACTCTGAACGAAGACGTTGGCTCAGTCTAAAAGGCCAATTAATCACCATCAAGGACTGTCCTGTGACTACAGGGGAATTAGGTATCCTGACTGGTTCTAAGAGGTGACATATCAGTCGCTTTAAAACAGCACATGTGCCTTCAATAGAGGAGCTAGGTATTACAAGATGGCACAAACACCGTAAAATATGACCGTCTTGAGTTCAAGCCACTTTGTAGCCTTGTTTTAGATTAATTACATCAGTGCTGTCTTTGCATTGTGGCTTTAATATGACTTTTAAAATATTATCCTGGCACTGGCACAGCCAGAAGATAACTGGCCACCCCACTGAGTCTGGCTCCTCTCTAGGTTTCTTCCTAAGTTCAAACTGTACTAGGGATTGGTTTTTCTAACCTACAGTATGTGCTTGAATTCTCATTCCTGCTTGCTCTTTCGGGCTGGGTATGACTTGTTTTAACAACGAAATTAGTTCATACAAAAATTGATTCATACATTTCATTTGATTGGTTGAATTGGATTGAAATATAGTCACAAAGAAAGAGACAGATATATTGAGAGGTAGTAATAGAGAGAGATGGTGAGAGAGAAAGACAAAGGGAGGCAGTGATGGAGAGAGAAGCAGAAGCACAGTGTAGCCGTCCATATTGAGCACTCCTTTGCCAAGAAACCCACCGGCTCCCATTCTGGTCTGTGACTAGCCCTCCGCTGCTCTCAACAGTACACAGGCACACAGGGGGATCCTGGGTAATTTGTTTGCTTGTTTAGATAATCCACCATCTGCGACACTGGGCCGGGCCATGGCCCCAGCTATGGGCTCTCAAACTATTCACTAATCCAAATCATATGGGGATGGGTTACAATGACGCCGTTTGAATACAGACAAAAATGACAAATATTGGTATAGCAAAAACAAAAATATTAATAATAATAGGAATATGAGCACTATGGCTTTAGCAACTTTTTTTCCTGCAAATTAATGACAAGACAAATAATTATAATTAGGCCTCAAACATACAGGAATTGTTTGCGATGCGGTGAGGCGAACAGGTGAAGGACAACTGAACCAGACCCTGAATCTGCGTCCCCCCAAAAATAAAGCAGCCCTAAGGGAACTTTGGAAATGAAGTTGGACTATTCGCTTAGCAAGCTTATTTATAATGTGGGCCTCTGAAGTGGATGTATCAACGTGATCCAGTAGCTCTCTACTTTTCTCATTGCCGGTCTCTCTATTTCTCTCTCTTTGCTGATGTATGTGGATGCCAATAACACTGTCTTGTTTTTTTTACAGCATATCACATAATTAAAGATTGGAAGTCTATATGAGACCCCCAGCCCCTTCTCATGAACAATTCTTAATAGCCTTCCGTTCCTCAGTCAGTCAGCCGCTGCTAATTTCACACCCTGCTAAAGTGGCAATTAAATGTGTATAACATTAGTGCTAAATATAGAAAGTGCACTCACTGGAGCTGCTCCTCTACCATCTGATAAAATGACAGTTATGCTTGTGGGTTTCCTGTGACAGGAAGACCTGGCGGCCTGCCAGGATGGAATCACTACTGAGTGATACGTTGCATTGTTAGCTCCTTTCACTCGTCTCACTCTCCTGCACTTCTATCCCCAATTAACATGTCCTTTCCCACTGGGCCTTCTCCTTCACAATTGTTTCTAGTACAGTTTCGAACATATGTACATACACATTTTTATATACTGCTCTAGAAACAATTCAGAGCCCACTGCAAATGCATCAATGTCTCTGGTTTTCTATTGACAGGTATGTGTTTGGGTAAAATTATTATTTTTATTATATTTCATAAACTACATTTCACAAAAATTCCAAGTAAAAATATTTTCATTCAGAGCATTTATTCGCAGAAAATGTGTCACAATTCCTTATTGACGTGGAGGCAGGTGCATCTACAGCAAACATATACTTTATTTGAATAAGCAAGAAATGTTGGAAGAACTGGACAGAAACAAAACATAAGAACCAAATGAGGACCTAAGACTTATCTATAGATATACAATAAAACACATGACATGAACATGAACAAAGGAGAACAACACTACATTAAACATAAGAACAACCTAAAGACATACTACAAGGAACAAGAACAACACGTACCTGGACAGAAACAATGAACCACACTGAACAAACAAACAGACAGAACTAAATGTGAACTAACGAGGGGAGGGTGTGCAGGTGTGGACTAAACAAAAGAACCGATAGGCTGACAAAAACATGTGACGGGATCATGTGACACAAAGAGTGGGAAACCAAAACAAAACACATAGGGGAGAAACCACTACCAAATGAACACAGAACAAGCACACAGACACTAGGGACATTGTGACACAGACTATAAAGGGAGAACTAAAACACCATGCACAGCACTGAATAAGAACCAAAACATACATACAAATAGAGGAGAGTAAACCAACAAAATGAAACACTATAATAGGGAGTCCATGACACTCTTCCTAACAGCCCACACAGGGCTGTACGTGACCAAATGACGACTGGTCAAAATAACAAAAAAGATGTAGTGTTGTCAGATGCACAGGAATTAAGTACATATTCATTTTTAAACAACAGAATACCAATGTATTAATTTAGGAAGAGTTCAGAAATCATTATTTGGTTGAATAATAATAATTGTATAATAATGATTGTATTTCATGCATCATGGCATGCTCTCCACCAGTCTTTCACCTTGATGTTGGGTGACTTTATGCCACTCCTGGTGCAAACATCCAAGCAGTTTGTCTTTGTTTGATTGCTTGTGACCATCCATCTTTCTCTTGATCACATTCAAGCGGTTTTCGATGGGGTTGATTTAAAAAAAAGATTAGCAGTGGTCTTTTCTTTGTTTCCAGAGCTGTATATACATACATAAATACAAAATAAAAAAAATAAAGAAAATTAAGGGAACACTAAGTTTACACATCCTAGATCAGAATTAATGAACTAATCATATGAAATACTTTCATCTTTACATAGTTGAATGTGCTGACAACAAAATCACACAAACTTGATCAATGGAAATCAAATTTATCAACCCATGGAGATCTGGATATGGAGTCACACTCAAAATCAAAGTGGAAAACCACACTACAGACTTTGATGTAATGTCCTTAAAACAAGTCAAAATGAGGCTCAGTAGTGTGTGTGGCCTCCACGTGCCCGTATGACCTCCCTACAACGCCTGGGCATGCTCCTGATGAGGTGACGGATGGTCTCCTGAGGGATGTCCTCCCAGACCTGGACTAAGGCATCCGCCAACTCGTACTGGTACCTAAAGGCAGTCAGGCTACCTTTGGCGAGCACATGGAGGGCTGTGCGACCCCCCAAAAAAATGCCACCCCACACCATTACTGGCTGTGCGACCCACCGCCAATCCGGTCATGCTGGAGGATGTTGCAGGCAGCAGAACGTTCTCCACGGCATCTCCAGACACGTCTGTCACATGTGCTCAGTGTGAACCTGCTTTCATTTGTGAAAAGCATAGGGCGCCAGTGGCGAATTTGCCAATCTTGGTGTTCTCTGGTAAATGCCAAACGTCCTGCACGATGTTGGGCTGTAAGCACAACCCATAACTGTGGACGTCGGGCCCTCATACCACCCTCATGGAGTCTGTATTTGACCATTTAAGTGGACACATGCACATTTGTGGCCTGGAGGTCATTTTGCAGGACTCTGGCAGTGCTCCTCCTGCTCCTCCTTGCACAGGCGGAGGTAGCGGTCCTGCTGCTGGGTTGTTGCCCTCCTACGGCCTCCTCCACGTCTGTACTGGCCTGTCTCCTGGTAGCGCCTGTATGCTCTGTTTGCTGAAAAAATTAAATATTTTTTTCCGAATGACCTAACATGCTTAGAGGTCTTTTTTGTGACTTTCGTGTTGGATTTTTTTTGTTGATGTTTAGGCATCTGGAGTGTTCCTTTAAGTGAAAATAATTTCAGTAAGGTGCCAGTTAAGTGAAGTGGTAGCACAAGCTACAATATCATTTCTGAAACACAGCAAGATTTGATCTAATCGTTTCCACTGTTTCACTATTCAATCCAACCGTAAATCTCAGAATTTATCCCAAATTACGTTCTCAGGAAACTATTTTGAAAACCTAAATTACGTTCTATGCCAACCTATTTAGGGTGTTTTTACGTTTGAACTGCACGTTTTGTTATTAGGCTATATATGTACTTGAATTACGTTGCTCCGGTACATTTCGTTTAGCGGATTTATGCGAGAACATTCCATACATCCCAGAGCGTTCGGAATTATTTTGCAACATTCACAGTTAAGGTTAGGATGGAGGATACTAACGGTTAAGGTTAGGCATGAGGTTACTAACGGTTAAGGTTAGATATGACGTTACTGAGGTTAAGGTTAGAATTAAGGTTAGGGTTAACATTACATAAACCGACAATCGCGTGTCTGTAGAACAAAACACAAAAAGATTTGAACTCGCGAACACTGGCATGCAAGTCGCGGATTTATACGCCCATCCACCATCCCCGACCTCCGCCCTAGCAAAAACTATGCTATTTACATGCTACGTCATGATCTTCCAATGTTCATATTGAACGTTATTCGAGTGTTCAATTTAGTTCCCTACAAACGTAATTGACCCTCTCATACGTTCATATTGGACATTTTTCAGTTTTACAAAATAGTTCCCTCAGAACGTATTTAATGTGATTTAGGGCTGATTCAATCCATTACTGACCAGAGACAATTACCACTGCCTGCATCTTTAATCCTTTTACGTTAAGCTTCAAAAGCTACTTTCATCCAGTGATGTTGTATTACATGCCTCCAGCTTTCTAGTGACGACCCGAAGAAAACATACAAGAAATTAGTCAGACTGAGGAATTAGTTAGCATGTTGATGGAACTTAGTAGAGGAATAAAGTAGGACAATGGTGGCTGCCTTGCCAAACCCTGTCTTTTTTTTGGTTTCTTACAAAGGTCAGCTCAAAATGACATTGTTGTCTTATTATACCATGGAAAAATCCATCTCAGACCTCCATTCTGCAATTTTGCCGTCGTGGCTTGAAGCATAGATTTAATTTGCTGTGCGGTTATGGGGTCAGTGGTAAAAGTCACGAGGTTCTTCACTTTTTGCATTATTGGATTTTGAAGTGACCTTTAAGATATTAAGAAATAACATTAAGATAGAGATGAACCTTGTGGAAGTGCACATGGCTGAAAGGGTGGCATACAGAATGGACCAGGAAAAGATCAAGAAATACTTTAGATTTGAGAAAGGTAAGAACACGTATCTAACAAATGGTATTCCCAGGCTTTTATCTTCTATCTGACCGACAGTATGAGCTACGACCCATTTCACACAAAGACAGACGACCAGGGAGGTGACAGAATCATTTCGAGCTACATATACAGTCCTTCCTACTTTATCGAGCTCCATTATCAACATTTTATGGCTGAGATCACTCTGATCCTGCAAAGCCTACTTTTAAAGAAGGCTTTGATGTTGAGCAGCGAGGTACAGTATTGTCTGTCCCAGTCGCAGGTCAGTGCTGTGAGATGGTGACTGGACAGGAGCCTGAGGACAGGAGGTCATTGCTACAGAAAAGGGAGCGTTAAGGGCAGTCCCATAAGGATGAGCACTGATTGAATCCCTCAGTCTCCCTCTAACACTTTGCTCCCTAATCCCAGTAGGCCAGTGGAACCCCACCACCAGTCCTGGAGAATGAAGCCGCAACCTCAACCAGGTTTCTAGAAAAGTTCTGGCTGTTCTCTGAACGTTTTGATGTGTCTGGTCAATTATTGAGTTAAGAGAGCTTATCTAGTAATGCTAGGCTACAACAGGGACTAATTGAACGCAGCTTAGACTTGTGCAACATGAGCATCTGCAAAATAATCCTATAGCAATCTCCAGGATGCTTGGAGTGCAAATTGCTGTAATGACGCTTTTTCATTACGGAGACGACAACCATTGCTGAATAAACAGGAAAAACAACACATAGTGCTTCATGAGCCATCTGTGGAAGTGGTTTGGCATGGAGAGCTGCAGTGTTTACAACACTGCTAAAAGGAGGGACACAAAGAACGACTACTAGAGCGAAATAACATGCTGCTCCAACATTGTCTTGTCCTACAACTTCCTAGCACAATGACAATATGACAAACGCAGATCCTTGATGAAGGACACAATGCATGCCGGAGTCATACAGTCAGCCCTAAATCACATGAAATACGTTCTGAGGGAACTATTTTGTAAAACAGAAATATGTGAAATATGAACATATGAGAGGGTCAATTACGTTTGTAGGGAACTAAATTGAACACTCGAATAACGTAAAATATGAACTTATGAAGATCATGACGTAGCATGTAAATAGCAAAGTTTTTGTATAAGTATAAATCCGCGACTTGCATGTCAGTGTTCGTGAGTTCAAATCCAGACCGGCACTTTGTGTGTGTTTTGTTTTACATTGCTTGCGTCATGCAGAGACGCGATTATCGGTTTTTGTAATGTTAACCCTAACCTTAATTCTAACCTTAACCTCAGTAACGTCATATCTAACCTTAACCGTTAGTAACCTCATGCTTAACCTTAACCGTTAGCAACCTCATGCCTAACCTTAACTGTGAATGTTGCAATATAATTTTGAACGCTATGGAATGTGTGGAATGTGCTCGCATAAATTCTCTAAACTACATGTATAGGGGCAATGTAATATAAGTACAAATATAGCCTAATAATGAAACGTGCAGTTCAAACGTAAAAAAACCTAAATATGTTGGCATATAACGTAATTCAGTTTTTCAAAATAGGTTCCTGAGAACGTAATTTGGGAGAAATTCTGAGATGTATGGTTGCATACAGTATGTTCCAAGAGTTTAGACTCTCTTTTAGAAAGCTATATGAAATACATGTTTTAGGGACACGCTAGTGCAATACTGTCCCACAAAGGCAAGAGACCTTTGAGAAAAATACTTAAAAAGTTGTTTTGTTGTCCAGCCAAATTAATTGTAGTCAGAATGTTAACAATTTAGCAATTCATTGTTTTTTTATAAAGTTAGATAAAAATCAAGGTAATTTGCGTTTGTAGGGCAGTATAGGTTTCAGGGTGTCAAAATATTAGCTAATGTTATATAAAATCTTGACTCTGTGTATTTACACCAAAGAAGTTGCATCGCATGCACATCACAGATGTTCACGCCAAAGAATTAAGCTGGTTAATAATTTTTGTAAGGTTTTGTTTAATAATTTTCACTGAAAAAGAAAAGCAATTGTTACAGGAATATACATTGTAAATATGGATCAGAACCAGCATTGTCTCATCTTTAATTTTTATGATAGTTAGGATTTTATGGGCTAATAATACGGGACCTTGCTTGCATTATGTCTGCCAAAAACATAGCCTAGTTTAAATAAGGGAATATTGGCTCACTGTTGATCATTTAATAAAGCTTAAGTAATGAAGATTTATTACCAAGCTGTCTCACAAGCCAAACCCTTCCCTTCATTGACAGTCTTCACTAGACTACATGGTTATTGCATTTGGCTGGACAACAAAATAGCCTTCATAGCCTTCAAGGCTATCCTTGGGTTTTAATCAAGTAATGCAAAATGAAAAACTTGCTATTTACGTTTCGAAACATAAAGTTTACAGGCCTCAAACTTTCATTGCTCTTGTCCATAAGCATGTGCTGTATGTGTCAAAGCTGGATATTGTAGGCTGTCGGATGCTATATATTAGTCAACAGCAATTCCATCTTACATTTTCCAGCCAAAACACAGCCTGAAATGTCCACCTTTTGTCATGTTTGTAAGGATACATTTAACATATTTACACCAATCTTATCGGAAGGACAGTGATATAAGACAGTTAAATAACCAATCGTTATAAATAGTGCAGTTCTGCCTTGCTTTTGTCATTGAAATAGCCTAAAATGACACTAACACAGGAGCTAAAAATATAGCTCTCTGAGTCATAAGAATATTTGCCATGCCCTTCTTCACATCATGCTGGCATTTATGAATAAACCCTGTGTAACAAACCGTAACAAAAACTTTAAGCTCATTCTGTTGTCTGAAAAACAGGAAATTGTTTGATGCAACATAACCATTGCATTTACATAATAGATTTCAGGTAACAGATGCCATTCACATTATCCACTTAGGAAACACTATGGTTTAGAGAGTTCAACTAAACTATAAAAAAGCATCTCCAGACCTAATAGTCTGTAATATTGTTGTTGCAGTATTATAGACCATTTTCTGTTGAGTGTAGCTTAATACTTTATATAATTTTTTTCCAGCAGGCAGGAGTAGGAGCTTCAACATTGCTGATGCTTTTAAGAACACTGACATCCTCAGCATTACTAAAATCCAAAGCTTATCTTTAAAACAGGGAGCTAAAATAATTTAAAATATAAAAACCTTTGACATACACACTCATTAAACCTAATTCAGTCACACGCACGCACGCAGGCACACACACACACACACACACACACACACACACACACACACACACACACACACACACACACACACACACACAC
>JACXGM010040636.1:0-10265 GCA_016801145.1 Umbra pygmaea
TTTAGGTAAAAACATATCACTTACACTTAAATGAGGGGAAAAGCTGTAACCAATCGTGACCACTGAAAGAAAACGAGTTTATAAAAAAGCTTATACTTCCGTGTACTTGGGACGACACTACAGCTCTTGGTGGGTGGGGTTTCACATTGATTTGCTCAATATTAAATGCATGGCTAAAGCGATTGGATAACGACTTAACTGAGATATTAGTAAATCATTTGTTTGGGCATTTCCTCCAATACGACTAATTAAAATTTTGTAGCGAGTAACGACTTTGTTTCGGAAAATGTAAAGAAGTAAAAGTATCAATTTTTGTAATAAAATGTAGTGAAGTAAAAGTAAAAGTTGGCAGACAGATACATACTCAAGTAAAGTACAGATACACAAAAAAATACTTAAGTACAGTAACAAAGTATTAATACTTAGTTACTTTACACCACTGGTTGCGACACTCATTGATTTAAACGTATAAGTAGCTATTTTTTCAATTTTTTTTATACATTGCATATGCCTGCTACTCTGTTATTTTTTCACTTGCTTTCCTGTTGAATATACATTTTTTTAAAGAAACTGAAAATAAATGAATGTTTTTATTTTATTTGCGTTTAATTCAATGGATGAACATGAACAAGGAACTTAGAACATAGAAATACAGTCAAAAACGTAAGAAATGTAAAAAAAAAAATATATAGGCCTACCATATTAATTATATAGTATAGCCTAATAAATTACATAATAATAATAAACCTGGATTTTTTTCATGTTCAAACAGAAAAGTAGCCTATATATAGGGCCTAATACTGCTTAAGAATGCCTTCTTTGCTTTTAGCAATTCCTTCTAACATTAAACAAAAACTATCCTTATTCCTCAATAACAAAATAGACCAATTTTAAATATTTAGCTAAATAAATAAAAATAAACAGAATTAACAAAAAAAAACTTTACTTAATGTGCCCATGCAGGAATAGCATGTCTTTCACTGAGGAGGGCTTCAGATTAATCCGTCTCTGCTCCAGCATTCGACCGCAGATACTGAAAGCCCTCTCCGATGGTGCGCTGGAAGCTGGAATGCAAAGTACATGGCGTGTTACTTTGCTTAATCTCGGAAATTCTTGACATCGTCTTTTCCACCACTGGAGGACATCATCGGGTCTGTGTGCTTCTAATCCTTCCAACTTGATCTTTAAATATCTCGCTATTTCGGAATCGAATGAAAGGGCGCTGTCCATGGTATCATCAGCATCCTCCCATTCCGCAAAGTCTTGAAAAGTCCTTTTTGCTGGTGGCGGTTGTAGGTTTTCCTCTGTGTTATCCTCATCAAACCCCAACTCATCAACTAGAACTTTGAGGGCATGGATCACAGCTTGTCTTTCATTATCATCAATCATTTTTAACTGGCACAGTTTGGAAGTGAGGAATGTAGCTATTTTGTAGAGCATATGAATTCCATTTGGTGCCGAACTTTTCTGCCACATTAGTTTGTCCAGACGTTGCAGACAAGTGGATGCAATTTCACTGAGAATGCAGTCAGTCCTGGCTGCCTCACAGTGGTTTCTTAGTTTTACGGACCACGGAAGTACTAGAGACACACTCAGGGCTGTATTGTCTGAATCCAAGTCATTGGTTGCGTCTTTCAACGGCTTCAAAAAAGTCACCAGGGTTTTAAGAATATTCTTGTCAATGGACCCTACTTTGTCATACTGTTTATTATGCAACAGGATTGTTGCGATGTCATCATAGTGTTGAAAGACAGAATCTAGCATTTCAAAATTAGAATTCCAGTCATTTCCACTGACTGCTTTAAAAACTTAGCTTCACTTGCAGGCCGGAATGTTTGAAGTAGGTGACAAGTTTTTTCACGTCTTTAAGAAGGATGCCAACTTTGGGTGTTTTGTCCATCACAGCGGATGAGAATGCATGTGAAAAAATGGTATTGAGTATGTGAGCACTACAGTTCAGTCTTGTGAAGCCGCGTAGAATTGCGACCATGTTCGCTCCTCTGTCAGTGATGAAGACAAGTTTCTTTGCCTGTGAACTATCTATTCCAAACGCCATTTTTAAATATGTGCGTGTTATATGCGCTAAAATGTGGTAGTTCTCAGACAATATGACATGGTCACCCATGGTAAATGTTATTAGTTATAGCAAATTGCTCGTTAAAACTAGTTAAGCCGCAGGCTTTAGGCTACATTCAAAATCACTGAAGTGACCCATTAGGGGGTGGGCACTAAGCTTGCACTGAATTCTGGACCTTGTGGATTTCAAGTGCAGACTGATACAAAAGCGTCTGAAATGAACACTTGTTTGATCTCGTATCCAATTGCAGGCAAAACTTTGAAAAAAATTACAGTAATTAAAGTAAATTACGTTTGTAAATACTAGAAACACATTTAACATTCTTTTAATGATCTCATAGTTCAGGCAGAGAATAGCAAAGCTCTATTCACCACTCCACAAAACCTTCTGACACTGAGTACTGCCCAGAAAGAAAGTACCAAAGTTAAGGCATTTCAGTAACATGACACAGACACACAAATTGCTGTATGGTTTCTCAACACAGTAGAATGAAAGCTAGTATGTAAGGCTAAAATCTAGTATGTAAGGATGAACGCTAGTATGTAAGGATGAACGCTAGTATGTAATGATGAACGCTAGTATGTAAGGATGAACGCTAGTATGTAAGGATGAACGCTAGTATGTAAGGATGAACGCTAGTATGTAAGGATGAACGCTAGTATGTAAGGATGAACGCTAGTATATAAGGATGAACGCTAGTATGTAAGGATGAACGCTAGTATGTAAGGATGAACGCTAGTATGTAAGGATGAACGCTAGTGAAGCTGAAAGCTTGTTTAGTCATACCAGAGCTCCGGCAAGGACCAGAGTGGGAAACTAAATGCCAACACTTCCCTGATTGAACAGTGTGATGATATGGGTCTGTGAACCTGGAAATGCTAGATGGGGATATAGTTCAGCTGTCTGATTTGTTTGCATTTTATGATTTCCATTGACAGCTCTTGGATTTGATCTAGAAACCTTTTGGTTGCTGGTTAGATGCTTTAACTGCTAGACTATGTGGTACCCATATACTGTATGGGAGTGTGAATTAGCATGGAGGATCAGTGTGAACAGGATCTGGTGTACACAGAACCCCTGGGATGCTGCCAGAGGCTGCCTTATGTTCTATACATAGATCAGATAAATACTATCAAAGACATGCTCTCCTGACAAAATACTTTTTGAAATGGTCTGCGCTGGAAGTGAAATGCACAAATTTGGCTGTACTCTATGAAATATTCAGCAGAGTTTAAAACTGAGCCCACAACATTTACACTAAATGAATAAACCAAGCACTGTAAAAAATACAGTTATCTTAGTCTAATAGTTAATGTAGCTAGTGACTGAGGGGAACATGTTGAGGAGCTTAGCCCTGAGTATATAAATTATATTTCCCTGTGTAAATGAACCCTGAGGGCTTCATAGAGTTGGCCCAAGGAATGCATTTCCAGTTGAGACAAAGCAGTTATATACTGTATGCTTGGTCACATAATTTCTTTGTGAGCCTGAAAGAGGGGTTTGGGCATCCCACATGTTGAGTGGATTTATAATGCGCAGAAGAGCTGCCATTTTCTTTGTGTTTGATGTCAGAAAAGGTAAGCTTGAAACTGTATGTCCAAAATTTATTATGTCATGTATCAGAAGCAATTGGTGTTCCCCAGTTTGTGAAAGAACAGTTCAAAAAGTTATATCTAGTGCATTAGTGTGGACAAAGCAACACAAACCTATGATGTTGCACTCATGCAAGCTTGACTGTTCTCTCACTAAGAGAGCTGCATGTTTAGAGAGACAGTCCAATAAAACCTTAAAGCAATTAATAAATGTATACTAATGGAATATATGATGTTCCCCTTTAAATGGTTTTGGCAAACTAAATCGATAATTTAGAGTGTGTAACACAAGACACTATAATAGGCTATAGTATATAGTATATAATTGCAAAGTGGTTCTTTTTATGACTGCACCTTTTTTTGTCACAATAACTTTGACAGCTTGCATGTGTCAGTACAAGTGCACAAAAATGTGCTTGCATTTTTCGAAAGAAGACATACAAGATGTAGAATTGCAAGATGAGCACACTATCAAAGCAGGCCAAACTTCATGTGGCATGTGATAAACGAAGACCATTTGGAATGTACATTAACAGGAAGCTGTGTGCCAGTTGGTTGTAGTGTGTATAGAATAGGCATATAATTTATACAAGCATCCCCCTTCTTTTGCACTTTCTCTACATCCACTAATACTCATGCAAATTCCCGTAGCTCCGTAGCTTGCATCTTAAAAATGGAGCCATTTCTTGCAGCTTGTGAAGCTCTGTGTATTTCCCAGATTGATATAAAATTGAGTTAACTTGAATCTTTCCATGATAAAGACTTAATTGGAAAGTCTGGGTTAAGGAATGACAACAGCATAGCAGTAAGTAATCAATAAATACAATTAGAGGGGGTAAATAAATCAAAACAAGGGAATTAATACATACAATTAGGAGAATACATATAACAACTGAGGGACAGAAAATAAACGAAATATAAATAAATTATTCAGGGGAAGATTGATGTATTTATTTAGATTTTTAATATTTAATAACAGTACAGTAGGAATAGGGAGACAGGTAAGTGGCGAGAGAGAGGAAGGGCTGAGACAGGCTGAGCCAGGGTTCAAATCGCCATTGCAAGGGGTCATGTCATCCAGAGTCGGAACACTACACCAGCTCGGCACATGTCATCCAGAGTCGGACCACTACACCAGCTCGGCAGATGTCATCCAGGGTCGGACCACTACACCAGCTCGGTACATGTCATCCAGAGTCGGACCACTACAGCAGCTTGGCACATGTCATCCAGAGTCGGACTACTACACCAGCTCGGCACATGTCATCCAGAGTCGGACCACTACACCAGCTCGGCACATGTCATCCAGAGTCGGACCACTACACCAGCTCGGGCACTTTTTCTCTATCAATGTGATTGCATTGCAGTAGTGGCATGTGATGCAAAGCAGAAGCATCATGCACCTATTTTTTTAAGGGGGCACAGCGTGCAAAACACATGGAAAGAGGTGCCCATAAATACTGACATTAAAAGGAAAATCCACTTGGCTCAAAACATGACACAAAGCACACCTATGTCAAATACTCTCCATCAAAAACAATCAATTAAAAACTAACTACTGTATACTACCAAATTTCTCAATCAAAATGTCTTAATATGATATTTATACATATTGTTTGCATATATTTACATATAGAATAATCCTCCCTCTCCCTTCACAAATATATCCTTCCAATCTAATTTAGATACCCTTTCTCCACTGAACCCTGACTCTCCACATCACTTCCTAACTAACAGTTGCAAGAGAGAAAAAGCGACTCGGAAAGTGATGAAAGTATGATACATGTGGTCTGAATAATCATAATCTCTTACCTGTCTTACAATGACAGTACATGTCTCCCTTTCTAACACATTGCCAATATCTTTAGACAAAACAAAACATGTGACAAGTTTGCTCGCTATACAGCTAAAAATGGATACTCTTTTTATAATGAGACTGAGCAGTAAATAAATCAATCTTGACAGCTTTTGTGCTCACCTGTAACAACCAAGTGATCATGCCAGGGATATAATAGGGCACAAGATCTACAAAAAAATCACTTTTTTAGCAAATAAGTGAAAATATGAGGCATGTCTTTAGGCAGATCTAGCACCTTAATGACTCATGGCAATATTGTATATGTGACCCACCACCTATAACTAGGTTTATGGCCACCAAAGTTGTTGTTTTGTCTTCAAAAACATGAACACAACTCTCTGCATTTTCGGTCTCTGTCTCTCCACCAACACCTGATATATGACAATAGCTATAGTTCATAATGCTACCATAAGGCAAATGTTTTAAATCGCAATGAAACAAATTTCAGGTTTTACTGTGATTGTTAAAAACAGACCAACATTTTTCTCAGGTTTTTCAACACTTAAAGACACTTTGTTTATTATAATAGCGTTTATTTCTCTATATTTTAACAATACTACCACAATCCAAATGTTTTAATTCAAGTAAAGACGTAATAATCTCTTTCTGTGCTTCAGTTAGGCTACTAAAACAAAAGTGAAAGTAAACATACCACATCTGGCATAAAATAGACGTCTAGCAATTATAAGGCTCGCTAAAGTACCTTTTTTATTGTATATACAAAACATATAATCTAATTAAAAATATGACATATTCAAGTTTTTAATGAAAAAAGTTAATTTAGAAAACAAAGGTTTTGTTTTTAGACTGCCAAGTACGCATTTCCTCTGAATGCCTAGATGTAGGTGGCGTGTCACATATACAGTAGTGAATGTGACAACTCATCATGCTGCCAGAGAAACACATGCAGGCAAAAAAATGTTGGTAGCCTGATAGACAAACAATAGCTAGGGATGGCAAGGAGAAGAGGAGGTTTCCATATATCAATGATTTTGTAAGAAATCTTTGAAAACATCTAGTTAGGTGGCTATACATCTAAACAGTGCAACTCGTTTCATGACAGCAATGTTTCCAGCTCACCAGCTTGCCTGCTTATCCATCAAGTGTTCACAACAGGGTTGTAATTCGTCAATCTGACAGATATTACAAGTTTCACAGCATCAAACATTGACAACACCACACATATACCCAATTTTTACTTATTTTACTCACCTCAAAATCATTAACACTTTTCAACGAGCAAGGACATTTTCCAATCCCAAAGCAAGCTAGCTAGCTAGTCTCTTCTAACATGAAAATCTGTAGCCGCTTATTAGGACATGGTATCAGATCAGTACAAAGACTCCATATGCCGATACCCCCTTAACATGTAAACTTTTTGTAGGATAATACTGCGGCAGAGGAAATTCATGTACATGTTACATGTTGTTTTGCACCACAGCTTAAAACGGATTATAGACATTTTGTATGCAGCCTTATCTTTCCTGGAAACAGGCATAGACCAATATAATATTAATTGTTATTGCAGTAAGGATACATGTACAATAATGGTTAACCTTGTTTTCATTCTGAATGACCCATCACTAGAATGACTTGTGTGTTTACTACACCTTTTTAGGACATGGTATCAGATCATTACATATGCTGATAACCGATCCCGTATTTTTAGGGCCAGTAACGGACACATTTCCGATCCCAGTTAATCATGCTTAATCACTCATTCTACCATCTTTATGACCTGTCATAAAACCTAATGACAACCTTCATTCTATTACTATAGACAGACACCTAGTGGTCTAATGATTCAATTACACATCACCATATATCTTAATTTCGAATGGGAAAATGTATCATTTAAAAACTGCAATTATAAAAACTACTTGACCAATCAATTACAAATCTATAAGCACACTGCCTGGCACTAAGAAGCATATGCTGCTGCTGGTTTCGAATCGATATTTTGAAACCTGTGGCTGGTGATAAGGCGCAAAAAATTCAAGTAAGAAGACGAAGAAAGACAAAAAACAAATAACAATATGTGCCTTTAATTACGTAATAAATGCTCAGCAGACGTTGCACAGTCAGCCACAATTGAAATTTGCCCCACCCATAAGCCCTGTATATATATATATTAGCAGAAAATAATTTGTTACTGCTAGGACTGCTGCTTTCAAAAGGACAAAGGTGATATAAGCAACATGAATCAGCATAAATACAGACTGCAAAGTGGAATTAAAGTGACAAAATGGAAATGCAGGGAAAAGGTGGAGAGCTACAAGTAGGATGCGGCAGAGATTCAAGACAGTTACAGACTACAAAAATATATCAAGTCACATGGTGGACACCAACACCTCACTACCTGATAAACTGAACTCCTTTTTCTCAAGCTTTGATTTTAAGGACTCTGAGACAACAATAGTTGTGCATATGGATAAGAAGGGCTCCATCCTGGCAGTCAAAACAGAAGACGTGCATAAGCACTTTAAACGTGTTAATTCTCGCTAGACTGCTGGCACAGATGGCATCTTCAGCTGTGTCCTCAGAGCTTCTTTCGATCAGCTAGCCAAAGTGCATACTGACATCTTCAACCTCTCCTTCATCCATGCCATTATTCCATTCGACTTCAAGAAATCCATCGTCATTCAGAGTGGTGAAGAAATTAATGCAGTGAGTCTCAGGAGTCTGAAGAAATGTGGCCCGTCCCAGAGAGCTCTCACAGTGTTCTAGAGGCACCATCAAGAGTATGTCTGACAGGCTGCATAGCCTAGTACGGCAACTCCAAGGTGGCTGACCGCCTGGCTCTGCATAGGGTAATATGTTCAGCAAAACATGTCATTGGTTCTCTCTGGCTCCCCTTGCAAGTACAAACACCAGGTGTCGTTAGAAGGTAAGAAAGATCCTTGATGACGTATGAGTCATGGCCTGTTCCAACCACTCAGGTCCACTAGATGCAACTAGTAAAGGAATATCCATTGTCTGTGTTGGAGGGGTCTGTTCTGACCAGCACTGTGGGTGTGTTTGCCTGAATGTGTCTTCCAGACAGACAAGTCCAAGACACTGTTGACAGGGCTAGAGCAATACACACATTGGTGCTAATGAGAAAAGAATGTCAGCACATGTCCACCCTCTGGTCCTCCCATAGCCAACCTCTCTGGGAGGTGACAGGCTTGCACAGGCGGCTTATTGTCATCACACCATCCATCATAAGCACAGGCCTAGGGCCCAAAACAATGCAGGTGTCAGCTAGCCAGTAAGCCACTCAGTCAGCCAGCCCGTAGGTCAGTGAGTTAGCCACAATCAGTCACACAGATTTGTAATTATTACCAGGGTTTATCAGGGGTCATGTGTCTAATCTACGCATATACTTATCTTTTGAAATGCAAATATATAACTCTGATTTTAATGAAGAGCATTTCTCCCAGGGAAGGACATTCAGGGTTATTCTCTTCCTCTGCTATTTCTGATACATATTTCTTTAGGAAAAAGAATGGAAATAATCTATTATTTTCTTGCCTGTCAGAATCGATTAATCAGTGGCAGTGTGAAAATGTAGTGGGTTATATAAGGAGCTTTGACTTGAGAGGTTTCCGCAGTACAGTTTGCATTATAGTACACCCACGGTGTTGCTGAGCTTTATATGCATCTTGCCCAGTTTGGGTTTTCTTGTCCTTAATTTGCTCTCTCTCTTCCTCCCCATCACAATCTCTCTCTTCCTCCCCATTACAATCTCTCTCTTCCTCCCCATTACAATCTCTCTCTTCCTCCCCATTACAATCTCTCTCTTCCTCCCCATTACAATCTCTCTCTTCCTCCCCATCACAATCTCTCTCTTCCTCCCCATCACAATCTCTCTCTTCCTCCCCATCACAGTCTCTCCCTTTATTGTTCTCTACCTCACTCTCATGCCATACCTTGCTCGCCCATCTCTAACTGAATTGTCTTCTCTCTCTCTGCCTCCCTCTCTTCCATCTCTACATCTCTCTACTCTTCCTATCTTGCGGTCTCTCAATCTAAAATAAAGACATTGCCAAAGCAAGTAGAAAATAAGATACACAACGTTTTATATTGTCAACTATGATCCAAAATCACATGATTGCCATGTGAACTTTTATGTTAACTTTCCAGGCGTTGATACTTGTCTTGTCTAAGTTCATTCAGGGGCCGGATTCACAAACAGTTTCTTAATGTAAAACTTGTAGGCTACAATAATAATATGTTGATAAGCTGAAATTAAGCTTAGTATGAATAACAATTCAATTGGTGTTCTAAAATATGTTTAAATAACATAATTTTAAGACTTAACTTTTCACTGTGACAGTTGTAAAAAAAGCAGTACTTTTCTTAAGAAGGCTTTGTGAATCCAGCCCCAGGTTCCTACTAAATTTACCCATGGTATTGATGTGTTGGTGTCACGGTCTCCTCCGTGGAAGGACCTGAGTTGGTGGTTCCAATCCCCACTTTGTGTATGTGTTTCTGTTTTCACCCGGACATTTGTTTCATTCCCACATCATCATATGGATAGTCTCATTACTCATTATCCAATCCCAGACTGCCTTCCCTGTGCCATTATGCACACCTGGACCCTGTTTTCCTAATCAGTCTGTTCTCATACCCTCTGCTAATCTGCACCTGTGTCATTTATTGTTGTTTGTCATTTCTATCTCTATAATAGAGCACACTAAGTATCTCTGTTTGTCATTTCTATCTCTATAATAGAGCACACTAAGTATCTCTGTTT
>JACXGM010040637.1:0-10265 GCA_016801145.1 Umbra pygmaea
GTGTTGAGCATTTGTGTTGAGCGTTTGTGATGAGGGTTTGTGTTGAGGGTTTGTGTTGAGCTGTAGTGTAGGCCCATGTTGATGTCTTACTGTCCACAGTCTTTTTGCTCTGTAGGCAAACTGCAATGCCACCAGCTCTGCTTGTTCCTGCAACAGTGCCCCTAACCACATTGCATTGGTTTGAATCTCTGTAGGAAATGTGATATATAAATAATGCTGCTGAATTGCCCATAACTCCCACAGAACCTTTCCTCCACCATCTTCCTCGAGACCAATCTAGCCCCCTCTGGTCTGGATGTGACCTACAGATCACACTGCACCCCTGGAGCAGGAGACGATGCCCCGTGGCAGAGCAGGGGCGAATGCATGAACGTCAAGCTCAACCAGCAGGTCTGTCTGGCCACAAAGCATGGGTGGGGGAGGAGTGGGCAACATCAGCAGGTGTCACAAATGCTTTTACAGATACCTGATTTAAAACCCAAAAGTGCAGAGATAATTAGGGTTGGAACCAGGAAGAAGCCTGGAAATGGACCAGACTCAATGGGTGGCTACTTACAGTGCCTTGCGTAAGTATTCGGCCCCCTTGAACTTTTCAACCTTTTGCCACATTTCAGGCTTCAAACATAAAGACATAAAACTGTAATTTTTTGTGAATAATCAACAACAAGTGGGAGACAATCATGAAGTGTTTATTTGTGAACCATTCCATTGTAGATTTTGGTTTATGTTTTGGATCATTGTCTTGTTGGAAGACAAATTTCCGTCCCAGTCTCAGGTCTTTTGCAGACTCCATCATTCTTCCAGAACGGTCCTGTATTTGGCTCCATCCATCTTTCCATCAATTTTAGCCATCTTCCCTGTCCCTGCTGAAGAAAGGCAGGCCCAAACCATGATGCTGCCACCACCATGTTTGACAGCGGGGATGGTGTGTTCAGGGTGATGAGATGTGTTGCTTTTATGCCAAACATAACGTTTTGCATTTTTGCCAAAAAGTTTGATTTTGGTTTCATCTGACCAGAGCACCTTCTTCCACATGTTTGGTGTGTCTCCAGGTGGCTTGTTGCAAACTTTAAACAACACTTTTTATGGATATCTTTCAGAAATGGCTTTCTTTCCACTCTTCCATAAAGGCCAGATTTGTGCAGTATATGACCGATTGTTGTCCTATGGACAGACTCGCCCACCTCAGCTGTAGATCTCTGCAGTTCATCCAGAGTGATCATGGGCCTCTTGGCTGCATCTCTGATCAGTCTTCTCCTTGTATGAGCTGAAAGTTTAGAGGGACGGCCGGGTATTGGTAGATTTGCAGTGGTCTGATACTCCTTCCATTTCAATATTATCACTTGCACAGTGCTCCTTGGGATGTTTAAAGCTTGGGAAATCTTTCTGTATCCAAATCCGGCTTTAAGCTTCTCCACAACAGTATCTCGGACCTGCCTGGTGTGTTCCTTGTTCTTCATGATGCTCTCTGTGCTTTCAACGGACCTCTGAGACTATCACAGAGCAGGTGCATTTATACAGAGACTTGATTACACACAGGTGGATTCTATTTATCATCATTAGTCATTTAGGTCAACATTGGGTCATTCAGAGATCCTCACTGAACTTCTGGAGAGAGTTTGCTGCACTGAAAGTAAAGGGGCTGAATAATTTTGCTCGCCCAATTCGTCGTTTTTTTATTTGTTAAAAAAGTTTGAAATATCCAATCAATTTCGTTCCACTTCATGATTGTGTCCCACTTGTTGTTGCTTCTTCACAAAAAATTACAGTTTTATATCTTTATGTTTGAAGCCTGAAATGTGGCAAAAGGTCAAAATGTTCAAGGGGGCCGAACACTTTGGCAAGGCACTGTACATTCAGGGTCTGTAAATTCAGATAGGAAGATCACCAACACAAGTAGGACATGGACAAGGATGACAAGATGCACTCTGGAGAATGACAGTTAGAGTTGTTATAAAAAACAGGATGGTGGACAGAGACTGTTTCCAATGTTTGTCGGTGTAGTGCTTTGTAGCTTGAAATTAGTCCTAGCCTTAGTCTTAGCCAATTGAACACTGGGGCCAGGACACCGGTGTTAACACCCCTACTCTTGTCAAGTGCCATGTGATTTTTTGTGGCCACAAAGTGTTTGGACACCATTTCAAATCTAATCTGAAAAACAGCATCCTAGCAGTGCATAGTCTCCTTCACTGCCCCAAGACATCAAGTGCCCTATTTTAACGATCTAAGCACATGGCGTGAAGCGCATGGCGTGAAGCGCATGGCGTAAGTGCGCATGGCGTAAGTGCGCATGGCGTAAGTGCGCATGGCGTAAGTGCGCATGGCGTAAGTGCGCATGGCGTAAGTGCGCATTGGGCATGTCCAAATCCACTTTTGCTATTTTAACAGCGGATAAAAGGTTCCATGCACCGGGCGCATGGTCTAAAAGGGTTGTACTAAATGTCTTCATTAATTCATAGGCGTGTTTTGGGCATAACATGCAATAAACCAATCAGAGATTAATCTCCCATTCCCTTTAAGAGCCAGGCGCATTTGTACCTTTTGCGCATTGCTATTATGACGGCGGATTTGCACCGTAATCTTTTTATTTGTAATCTTTTGCATGTTTCTGTGCTGCTGCGCTTCCCTGTGTGTGTGCAACAAGCATAGTGTTCACGTGCTGTGCCTATGCCATAGGTGCATTTGACTCATTTGCTGTTAAAATAACTATGACATGCTGCGCCACTGAATTTAGACCAGGTTTTTGTTGGTCAATGGCGCAATCACTTTCCGATGCCTCAAGATAGCAATACACTTATAATTATCCTGAACACACTGTAAATGACCTCACAAGCTTTATCTAATGGTGGAATATTAGTTAACTAATAATAGTTATGTGCTTTGTTTCCTGCTTTGCATATGGTATTTGATTTATATAGTATTGACTTTAATTTTGAAATGACTGCGCGACTGTAGCTTACACAACTGTCGAGTGAATACGGAGAAAGGGAGATATATCAATACGTGAGATAAACGGTTATTTAGCACCTGGTTTATGAGAGAACAAGGTTTGTTTAATTAATGATGTCTAAGTTAATTTGTAAATATTTCATGTTTGTAAGTTACTGTGCCCTATAGTCTAAGCTAAGAGAGGTTGCTCCTGTATTGGTTGTTAGCTACAATGTTACACTATAAGGGTAAAAGATTTACCAATGAATGTATTTGCATCCTTTGTAGCTCTTACGGTGTGTTCACAACACAAGGTGTCAAATAAAGAGAAAAAGGGCTGTAACCCATCAGTTTGAGAGACCATCTTTAACCAGGGATGCTACAGTAAGAGCTTACTCTGAAGCTCAGCTCAGAGCTTCACCCACAGAGGTCCCATTAAGAGCCACTACAGCATGGTCCCACATCTACAGTGCTAATCAAGGTCTATTGGGATTCAATGGTCTATGGCATCACCTTACCCAGACATGGAAGCATCTAAAGAAGGCGCAAAGGACACGGAGGCCTGCCAGATCCATAAAGAAGAGGAACTTCAATGCTCTGCTTGCCCAAGGAAACCCACAGAAAAGATGCAGATGTATCTGGAGGAGGAAACATACAGAAAGGAAAAAGGGCTATCACATCTGTATGATCAATGGAAAAACCAAGTACGTACAGCACGTCAGAAATTAAAGGAAGACATATCAAACAGTCAAATCTCCTTACTTATGGACAATGTAGAGAAGGAAAGGGACAGTGTCATTAAGTGGTATACAGAAATCCGAGATCACATTACTCCCTCTAGTGGCACAAGGAGACAGATAGATGCATGTGAGGCTGTCACAAAGGACATTATTAAAGTTGCGCATGAGAGACTCTCAAACATAGATGACTATGATAGTGACAGAGTAAAGGCACGTCTCTGTGAGCTACGTGACTCAGACTATGCTCAGTCCATATATGGTTCTTCAGTCACAGCTTCAGGTAGATACTCTACTTCTAGCAAATCACATTCAGCGAAATCAGTGGTATCTGCCAAGAGAACTGAGGCTGCTGCAGAGTTAGCAGCTAAAGAAGCAGAGTATGAGGCACTAATAGAGGAGGAGAAACAAAGGGAAGGGATTCAACTGTTAGAGGAAAGGCAAAAAAGGAGCTTGAATCTCAAAAACGTGAGCTAGAAAGGTTAAAGGCAGAAATGGATGTTAAGGCTGCGTGAGGCAGATTAATAACCTATGATCAGGAAATCAGGAACGAGAACATTATTCACTCCATAGACGTTAGTAGAGCGACTCAGCAGCCCCCTATTGTTTCAGCTCCTAGTCAAACACACAATAGTGATATAATGTCTACTGCAGCTCAAAAGGCAGATGTATTTTACATAGCTCAAGCAGTACAAGACAGCATTGCAATGAACAGACTGCCAATGCCAGAGCCCTCCTTGTTCACGGGTGATCCAATTCAGTTAATTGAGTGGAAAGCTTCATTTACCGCCCCCATTGATAACAAGAACATATCGTCTGCTGACAAACTGCACTACTTGAAGAAATATGTAGGAGATCCAGCTCATAAGACACTGGATGGTATCTTTTACAGAAATGACAGTGAAGCCTACCAGGATGCATGGGAACGTCTCAACCAAAGGTACGGAGATTCATTTGTTGTACAGAAAGCGTTCAGAGAAAGGCTCAAAAACTGGCCAAAGATACAGTCAAAGGACGCTCCAGGATTCAGAACATTTGCTGATTATATTCGAACATGTCAAGAGGCTATGCCACACATTAAAGACTTAACCATCCTCAACAACTGTGAGGAGAACCAAAGGTTAGTTCAAAAGCTGCCAGACTGGGCCGCAGCAAGGTGGAATCGTCAGGCTACTCAGTCCATGAAAAAGGGTGGTGAATTCCCAAGTTTCAAGGACTTTGCTGAGTTCATGTCATCAGAAGCAGAGATTTTGTGCAACCCAATCTCATCATTCCACGCACTCCGCTCATCTGACACCACCACCACAGGTAAAAGTCACCGAAGGGAAAGAAGGCCTGCATCTAATGTTCTCCACACACAGACAACAACGGAGACTGACAGTTCAAAACACAGTAAACCAAACACACACCCACCATGCATGCTATGTCAAGACAATGGACATAGACTTCACAGTTGCAAACAGTTTAAAAGTAAATCACTGGATGAACGAAGGCAATACATAAAGGAGAAAAATCTGTGTTAGGGCTGCCTCAAACTCGGACACAGTGCAAAGGACTGTCGCTACAGACTTGTATGTGAAGTGTGTAAGAAAAAACACCCCACATGTCTACATAACTTCAGCTATGACAATGACAAATCAGCTACAACCACAGATCAAGACAACACAGAGCAGGCTGCAACTACCCTGTCACTCAATGCAGACGCTAACGAACACTGTGTAAGCACTTCAATGACCGTACCAGTATGGCTTTCTTCAGAACACCACCCAGGTATGGAAAAACTGGTCTATGCACTTTTAGACTCACAAAGTGACACAGTATTCATTGACCAAGATGTTTCTAACAGTCTCAAGGCTAAGTCTACACCCGTTAGGTTAAAGCTCAACACAATGCTTGGACAGGATGCTGTAATGCCAAGCAAACGTGTCTCAGGTCTTAGAGTGAGAGGCCACAACTCCCCAGAAATAATTGAACTCCCTCCTGCTTACACTAAGGACTGTATACCAGTGAACCGCTTACACATCCCTACCTGTGACACGGCAAGGCCATGGAATCACCTCACATGAATAGTAAATGAGATTCCCCCACAGTTAGACTGTGAAGTCGGCTTGTTAATAGGCTACAATTGCTCTAAGGCACTGGCTCCAAGGCAGGTAATTCTAGGAGGAGAGGAAGAGCCCTATGCAGTTCGCACAGCATTAGGATGGAGCATTGTAGGCCCTTCATCATATAACAATGACCCGTTAAACATGACTACTATGTGTCACAGAGTTATAGTGAAGGAGTTCCCCCCAGTGACTCCTGCTGATGCACTCAAGGTCCTCAAGTCTGACTTCAAGGATGACAACAAGGATGACAGGTCAGTCTCCCAAGACAACATTCTTTTTTTGAACACACTAAAGGAAGGCATACATAAAAATAAGGAAGGACATTATGAAATGCTGCTCCCCTTTAAGGACAGACCACACTTACCTGACAATAAATGAATAGCCACTGTCAGACTTGAACAACTAAAAAGAAAACTGTCAAAGGACCAAAGGTACAAAGAACAATATGTAAAGTTCATGAGTGAAGTAATAGAAAAGGGTGAAGCAGAGGAAGCACACAGTGAAACGAAAGAAGGAGAAAAATTGTATATTCCCCACCATGAGATATATCATCCCCAAAAACCAGACAAACTCAGAGTAGTCTTTGACGGCTCAGCCAAATACAAAGGCACCAGCCTGAATTATCATTTGTTATCAGGCCCAGATCTGCTGAACAGTCTAAATGGTGTTCTTATCAGATTCAGAAGACACCAAGTTGCATTACTCTGCGACATCGAAAAAATGTTTCATCAATTTCAAGTGTACGAATCTGACAGAGACTATTTAAGATTTTTATGGTGGAAAAATGGCAATTTGAATACTGAGCCTCACAAGTTTCGAATGAAAATGCACCTTTTTGGCGCCACTTCCTCGCCAGGGTGATCCAACTACGGCTTAAAGCATCTCGCTAAAGAGAACAAAACACTGTTTCCCCTTGCATCACAGTTCATATTGAAAGACTTCTATGTAGATGATGGTGTAACGAGTACTGCAAGCATAGAGGAAGCCATTCAGCTCGCAAAGGAAGCTCAGACAATGTTTTTATCAGGTGGCCTCAGATTGCACAAGTTTGTGAGCAACAACAAAACAGTGTTAGAACGCATTTCCCCATCTGAGCGTGCCATTCCAAAGCCGGCTTGTGACATAGCCTTTAATGACTCAAAACTTGAAAGAGCGCTGAGCATCCATTGGCACATTGAGTCTGATACACTCAGGTTTCGCTTTTGCTCCAATGACCAACATGCAACAAGGCGTAGCATCCTATCAACAGTAGCATCTCTTTATGACCCACTGGGATTTGTTTCCCACTTTGTACTCATAGGTAAAAGAATACTTCAAGAGACATGCAAACAAGGCACGGACTGGGATGATCCCCTTCCCACTGAACTAAGGCCAGTATGGGATAACTGGAAAAGTGCCCTAAAGAACTTAGAGAAAATCACAATACCACGCTGTTACGTGCCCAAAGACTTTGGCCAGGTAGTGTAAACAGAGCTGCATCACTTCTCGGATGCATGCACATATGGTTATGGTCAATGTTCATACTTACGACATGTAAACAAAGATAATAATGTACATTGTGCTTTAGTTACAGCAAAGACCAGAGTTGCTCCTCTAATGATCACCACAATACCAAGACTCGAACTGACATCTGCTGTTGTCTCAGTTACTGTAAGTCACATGCTAAAGATGGAGTTTGGATTGACACAGGTAGATGAGTACTTCTGGACTGACTCTAAGGTAGTTTTAAGCTACATCAATAATGAAGCACGCTGTTTTCCTACATTTGTGTCCAATAGGGTTCAGAAGATAAGACTTAACAGTTCCCCTCAGCAGTGGAGATATGTCTCCTCAGAACAAAACCCTGCGGACATGGCTTCCAGAGGTTTAAGTGCAAATGAGCTCATCACATCAAACTGGTTTAAAGGGCCACAGTTTCTCCGGGGCAAAGAAATACGTCCAGCTGTAGAAATTGTCACAGACATACCACTGGGAGATCCATAGGTCAAAAATGTGCATTCACTGCACACACTTAAAACAGAACACTCAAGTTTATCAGACAAGTTGACTAAGTTTTCGTCATGGTACAATACCACTGAAGCTATAACTCGTCTCATCCGTTGTGCAAGGAAAGATAAAGCCACAGGCCACAGTACGGTACAAGAAAGACAATGCACAATGTGTCATACTAAAGGACTTACAAGCTAATGCCTATGCAGAAGAGATAAAGATGCTTAAAAATGGAAAGTCACTACCTCACCAAAACCTACTGTGTCAAATAAATGCTTTTCTTGATAACGATGGACTCCTTAAGGTGGGAGGAAGGCTGAAGAACGCGTCATTCTCAACTACACTGAAGCATCCAGTTATCATTCCAAAGAATCATCATGTTACCAAACTAATAATATCCCATTTCCACAGTGGGGTGCAACATCAAGGCAAAGGACAGACTATTAATGAGATCAGGTCAAAAGGATTTTGGATCCCAGGCATAAACAAAGCTGTAGCTTAGTATGTGCATCAATGTGTAAAGTGTCGCAGATTAAGGAGACATCCAGAGGAACAAAGAATGTCAGATCTACCAACAGAGCGTTTAGATCCATCACCACCTTTCCCATATTGTGGAATGGACTGTTTAGGTCCCTTTTTGACTAAACAAGCTTGCAAAGTTCATAAGCGTTTTGGACTACTTTTTACATGCCTTTGCTGCAAAGCAGTTCACATTTAAATGTTGGACGACATGACCACAGATGCCTTTATCAATGCGTTCCGCTGTTTCATAGCCATGAGAGGAGCCGTGAGTGAAATAAGATGTGATCAAGGGAGTAACTTTGTAGGAGCAAAAAATTAACAACAGAAAGCTTTAAAGGAAGTGGAATCTGAAAGCTTCACCACTTTTTTAGCTGAAAAACAGTGTGATTTCATAATGCATACTCCTCATTCAAGCCATACAGGAGGAGTATGGGAAAGGCAGATCAGAACTGTACGCAATGTCCTTGGCTCCACAGTATCACTTTCATCAGGTAGATTAGATGATGCATCACTAAGGACATTCTTCTACGAAGCAATGGCTATCGTTAACAGTAGGTCCCTTACAGTGGACTGTCTAAGTGACCCTAATAGCCCAGAGCCATTGACCCCCAATCACCTGCTTACAATGAAGTTGAAAGTCGCACTGCCCCCTCCAGGTAAATTCATCAGAGTAGACATGTATGCACGTAAAAGGTGGCAGCAGGTGCAGTACTTATCAGAACAGTTTTGGTCCCATTGGGAAGAGAATACCTTTTTAATATTGCTACAAGACAAAAATGGCATACCCCCAGGAGAAACTTGAAAGTTGGAGATATTGTTATGGAGAAGGTGGACGATTTACCTCGCAATGTTTGGAGATTAGCACGAGTAGTTGATACAGTAATTGACAAGGACGGACTCGTTCGAAAAGTGAAGATTTGTTTTGGAGAAAGGAAGATGGAAAATGGACATTCTTCTGGAAAACAGTCTATCCGTCTATCTATCTATGTCAAGTGCAGAAACTTGTTCTGCTTCTAGAGACTGTTTAACCCATTCTACAGTTGATATTCTTTACAGTTTAAGGTATATTATGCATGTGGACTAATGTATGTTATTGCTTTTAAGGGATTATAGTCATTACTTCATTAGGAAACCATTATCGCTCTACATTAACGGTTCTTAATTCAGCTCTAATGATTTGATGGGAGTGTAAATGACCTCACAAGCTTTATCTAATGGTGGAACATTAGTTAACTAATAATAGTTACGTGCTTTGTTTCCTGCTTTGCATATGGTATTTGATTTATATAGTATTGACTTTTATTTTGAAATGACTGCGCGACGGAAGTACCAGCAAAAAAAGGTTGGAAAATCGCGCACTCCTCACGTGTAGCTTACAATACTGTCGAGTGAATACGGAGAAAGTGAGATATATTAATAAGTGAGATAAACGGTTATTTAGCACCTGGTTTATGAGAGAACAAGTTATTTTTAATTAATGATGTCTAAGTTAATTTGTAAATATTTCATGTTTGTAAGAAGAAGAAGAAGAAGATTTATTTATATAGCGCCTTTCCATAGCTCAAGGCCGCTTTACATTATACACTACAAGACATTCAGACATACATTACAGTCACATGGAAACATATAATCACATCATACAAAATGCATGTCAAATAGATATGTCTTTAACTGGGTCTTGAATATAGCCATGAATGAGGCACTACGTATTGTGAGAGGTAAGGAGTTCCATAGTTTAGGAGCATTAAGACTAAATGACCTTCCACCTACAGTAGACAACCCGAAACGAGGGACGGACAATAAACCAAGTTCAGCTGATCTAAGGGACCGGGCAGGGCGGTAAGGGTGGAGTAAGTCAGCCAGATATTGAGGGGCAAGACCATTTAATGCTTTAAATGTTAGCAGCAATACCTTAAAGTGAATACGTGATGCCACAGGTAGCCAGTGAAGTTCATGAAGTAAAGGTGTAACATGAGCAGAG
>JACXGM010040638.1:0-10264 GCA_016801145.1 Umbra pygmaea
CCAAATGGGCATGATGAATAGAAATTAGATTACAATTTTAAAAACAAATATGTATAACTTTCTAGCGTCAGCTCTACAGAGGTGTGCTGTTGAATTGCCCATGTTCTGTGTCGGTTTGTTTAAGCGGGGACAGGCACTAAATTCGCTTGGAATTCTGGGAGTTGTGGTAACTCAAGTTTAGACTGATACAGAAGCCCCCAGTGGATGCGAAAGGAACTGAAATATACTATCGGCTTTTCTCTGATATATTGAAAAAGACCAGACGTGTATATGACATAAATCATCTATGGTAACGTTTGTAAATGGTATACTATGAAACTGATTTACTGTGGAACACTCCTTTAATTACAATTTATCTCTAAATATTGTTTCTGGCAGTTATCTATTTCTTCAATCTAGTTGTTTTTCATTACTGTACACTATTCTATATTGAGGTGTCCAACCTGCAAGTTGCTTTTTCAAGGGAATGTGAAATCACGCTCTGATTGGTTTTATTGCATGTTACGCCCAAACCACACCTGTGACTAATGTAGCTATTTCAGACTTATCCATTTTAGATTTGCGTCGGGTGCAAGTGTCCTTTATCCCGCCGGCATAATAGCAACAGCGCCCGGGACCTGCCCACAATGTCAATTTCTTTTCACTGTGTTATACTTGCATTTCAGATCGTTAAAATAGTTTTCCTGCTGGAAGTAGCCATTAGAAACCAAGTGAAGGGCTGCATAATATAGTTATGTCTGAGATAATATTCTGCACTGTAAAAAAAATCTAAATTGCAAAACTAAGAGTAAGTGCATTTGATAAATTTTAAGTTTTTATGAAAGCAACAAATTGTGCAGAGAATATATCATTATACCACCACCAGCATGAACAGTTCATACAAGGCAGGATGGATCCATGCTTTCATGTTGTTTATGCCAAATTCTGACCCTTACATTTGAGTGTCACAGCAGAAAGTGAGACACATCAGACCAGGCACTGTTTCTCCAATTTTCTACTATCCAATTTTGGTGGGCCCGTGCAAATTGTTGCCTCCGATTTCTGTTCTTAGCTCACAGGAGTGGCACCCATATGGTCTCCTGCTGCTGTTGCCCAACTGCTTTAAGGTTCGATGTATTGTGCCTTCAGAAATGCTCTTCTGCATACCGTGGTTGTAACGTGTTTATTTAAGTTACTGTCATAATTTTTCCCAGAGAACTGTTGCTCACTGGATATTTTCTCTTTTTCTGACCATTCCCTTAAACCCTAGAGATTGACGTGCAGGAATATCCCTTTAGATCAGCACTTTCTAAGGGCGTTTTCACACCCAAAGGTCCGGACCAAGGTCCGAACCAACGTTTGTGTTTAATTACATGACATGACTACGCCGTGTCATCACCACGTACGTGTGTTGCGTCTCCCTTTGATTGGTGAGTAGACAGGCATGCGTCTGACGTTGGCGTGTTGTCATTTTGGCGGGTAGTCTTTTCTGTATTAACGAAAATGAATGAAGAAATGAATGAGCAAATCCCGATTGCGTTATTGTGAGTGTTTTCTAATTGACTTTTCGTCTGACCAAATTGAAATTATTATCTAATCTTGTCACGAATATGCAGGTGTAGTGTGGAGAGAGGGAGGAAGTCTTATATGGAGCTAAAAGTCTCAATAAAGATAAATGCACACACTACATTCACATATGCACACACAGGATTCATACATGCACACGCATGATTCATACATGCACAAACATGATTCATATATACACACACAGGATATACAAATGCGCAAAAAATTCACAAATATACACACAAAATATAAAAAGCACACAAAATTCACAAATACACACAAAATTCATAAATACACACACAATTCAGAAAGGCAAACATTTTTACAAATGCACACAAGATTCAGAAATGCACAGGACACGATTCAGAAATGTATTTCTGATGTACACACAAATATAACTTGATTTACAAACTGCTTGCGGTCTGTGAACGTCACTGCATTTTCTGTGAATTTTGAGACTCCCCTGGCGTGGCTCGACACACAAATGCATTTTTTTAAACAGGGAATGATCTGCAACCAATCAGAGATCTCCCTTGTTTTAGCCAATCACAAGAACGCACCCTACGTGGGGAATTGTTTACTTATAAGCCAATCTCATGAACGCGTTTACACCGCGCCGGGAGCCAGGAGTGTTTAACTTAGATTAACATTACCGATGGATAGACAACTGTTTTTTCTGCCTCTGCCAAGCATTTTCTGCTCAAATTTCAGCAATGAAAGACATTACATTTCATTAGACATTTTAATATTTAAGTTGATTCACTAATGTAAAGACTGATAAAAATGTGTTGCTGCAACATAAAATTGCATAGTCATATCTTTTAAATTATCTTGTGAACAATATGTTTGGAATAGGGCAGCGGTAGTGTCGCTGCCTTACGGTCGGTAGGTCATCGGTTTGAATCCTGCTGTGTGCATTATATTAAAATAATTATAGACATTGTTGTATAGACATAAGACATATTATTTTATTTACCTTTACAGAGAGAAATCAACTGAAACCCATTTCTCTTTTACAGCTTGTTTGTTGCATATGGGGCTGCTGTTTTGGCGGCTGAAGAGGGAATTACACAATATGATGCCTATACATCAATGTCTATAATTTTTTTTTTTTTTTTAAATGAACACGACAGGATCCAAACCAATGACCTACCGACCGTAAGGCAGCGACACTACCGCTGCCCTATTCCAAACGTATTGCTCACAAGATAATTTAAAATATATGATTATGCAATACACACATATAAATAAATAAATACATTTAAAAGATATGACTTCACACATAGATAAATACCCTCTGGACGTCAGCAAACTTACAATACCCAACACTCTCGGTGACAATATCATAATGAACTGCGCCTTCCTCTCATTCACCTGGACTGATATAGGGACCGATTTACCAGCTGGATGATATCTGATAATCAGGCGCAATCAGTCCCTACCAGTACCAGGTGAAAGAGAGGAAGGCGCTATAGCACAGCACACATGATGGAAAACTCAAATAATCATTCACAAAAAAAATCAACAGTACATTTGCACTGGAATATATATATATAATGAATAACAAACTAATAATCAACTATAAAGGCTTACATATAAACAAGTCCCTTCACAGTTCTTATGGAACAGGAGTCTCATTCTGGGACTCCTGTTACAAATCTCCTCCTCTCCCCATGTTTTTGCTTTTTGTAGCGGGTATTTTTTCTGTTTTTTTTCTTCTATGGTACGTATTTGCCTTACTTCCTGTAACTGGTCCGAAAGTCTGAACCATCCAAAAAGTGTTTTCATACTGCAAACGACCCGAACCATTGTTCAGTTTGGTTCTGGACCAAGACAACCTATTTTGATCTGACCAAAATCTGGTCTTTTGATCCGGACCATGGTCCAAAGGTACCGTTCTCACCTGCAATTTTTGTTCAGACCAAGGTGTGAAAACGCCCTAAAATAATCAAACCAGCCTGTCTGGCACCAACAACCATGCCACATTCAAAGTCACTTAAAGTATCTTTCTTCCCCTTTCAGATGCTTGGTTTGAACTTCAGCAGATCATCTTGACCATGTCTACATGCCTAAATGCATTGACTTACTTGCACCTGATTGGCTGGTTAGATATTTGCATTAACGAGCAGTTGAACTGATTTACATAATGAAGTGGTCGGTGAGTGTATGTCAGCTTGTCAAATGCAAGTAAAATAAATGGCTAAGTCTTTACATCAACCAGGGAGCCCAAAGCAGGAAGCAGTTTGTTGATTTAATAAAGAATATGTCACGGTTCTAGTCTTGCTTATCACAAGCCAAATGCATATAGAAATGCACGACAGGTGACTGTACTGTACTCTTATACAGAACGTGTCTAGAATCTACCTGCATACGCTTAAAGTAATACATATATCATCTACTTACAACGGTTTATGTGGCGAGGGCACACATCAGTAGAGTCCAGAAGATAAGTCCAGGAAGCACAGGAACAACACAAAAAATAATAACACAGGAAACAGTAGTCAATGCCCGACACCTCCCTCCTCCTCTTATATAATGACAACTAACTAGCTAATCGACCACGGCTGGATGTAATTATCAATCAGATCTACAAGATACCAGCCTAACCTAACCTAAACCCTATCCTAGTGTTAAGAATGAGATTCTATATAATCATGTTTACAACAGTCTAAACAGTTTAGAAAGGTATAACTAGATGAGAGTCTTATACACCTAATGTTTGAGGCCTGTTAGAGGATTCTAAGGCTTGTTAGGCTGTCTGAGTGCAGACAGGGAGACAGATTCAAGGCCAAGCGAGTGAGTAAGACAAAGGCCCATCAAAGTACTTATATTATAACATCAGAATAAGCTTATAGCTTATGACTTATAGTTTATAACTATGTTATATATTAGCCTGCTTATAAGTATCTATTGTATATTAGACTTTAATTCCATCACAGATCTAGTACATATTGCTGCCATTCAGACTAAAAGGACATATTACTGACAGGACACTAGAAAGATAAGGGTTACTGAGTTATTTGAGAATAATAAGTAGCAAGGCCATTTCACAAGATGCTGGACCTGTTAAGGTGACCTGTTTATACTCATGTGAGACAGTCAAAGGTCTGAGGAGATAAGGGTCTTCTTCTAGAAGGTATGTGAGCAACAACGTTAAGGCTATAAACCAGTTCCAATTGTTATTCGTGGCTTCTTATTAAAGCATTCTATTGTCAACCACAACCTGACTCCTGAAACCATAATTTCAACGAAGATCCTGTTAAGCTGTAAAATAACCATCTATTTACATTAGCAATGGACAAACTAGAGAGAGGTGTCACTGGAACTTAAAGGGACATAACACATAAACAACAAAGAAATTACTATAATAGAATGAGTCTGTATCTCAGTCCAATTTCCAGCCATGGGCACTGACACACCTCCATACCATGACAGACATTTGAACAATTTCATTTTGATGCATATTGCACATGTACTGTTTATCCAATAAACCTCATTTCACTACTGAAATATTACTGTGTCCTTCAGTTATTTGATAAACCTAACTGAAATTGCTGATCCAAACACCCAATTATTTATAAATGAAAATCAGGGAAATTGTCAGGGGTGCCTAAATTGTATGTTGCATTCCAGACGTCTTCTTTTCTAATAGAATATTCAAATGACTTGTCTTATTTTTTTTGTATTTTCCATAATGTCCCAGATTTTTTGGAAATGGGGTTGCAGGTTACGTAGTGAGAAATCCCTGTCTTCAGAGAATGGCTTTGTTGTTTATTTGCAGATCATCTTAGCTCAAAAACCAATCAAATCTCATTAGAGCCAAGTAAAAGTCTCTCCCTATTGCAATTCACTTCACAACATTCACAGAAAAAGATACTTTCAGAAACAGCCATCAGTTCACTAATGACCGGTCACTGCAAACTGCGCATGGAATGATTCCAAAAACTCCTCTATGACAAAATGGCTCCACGCTTAAGCAAACAACACTTCCTGTTTTGCCAAAAAATCCATCTGAGACTTCACATCGGAAACAATGAGGTGACAGCATCGATGGCTTTGTCCATATTTTTTCTTTTTTACTGTCTCCAAGCGGGTTGGGGGGAGAGATTAGTTTTGCTCTGGTAACGACAGATCATAAAAACACAAGAGTGAGGAAAGAAGAGATGAAACAGTGAGAGGGGGAAGATTAGTGCCACTCCAGGAACAATAGAACACACAAGAGTAGGAGGAGTGGAATGGGAGAGGCGAGGAATTCGTAGAGTTTAGTAAGGATTAGTTTCGCTTCGGGGACACGGGATCGAAAGATGCGGCGAGAGTTAGGTGATCTTGCTTGGATCATGAAAGCCAAAACCTGTTATCAATCAGCTGGTTTCTCGAGTAAGACCATGCGGCTCTTTGTCTTCCTGTCAGAAATAGGGACACTATGAGGGATATTAATCAATTTCTGTATTTGATAAACCCTCAAGTACATCAGTACAATATGCCATTTTGCTTATGTAACAAAATTGATAAGAACATGGTGCTTGTAATGCTGGGATTGTCAGTTTGATTCCCAAGGTGGCCAGTGATAATAGGTATAGACTCATAAATGTAAGTAGCTCTGGAAAAGAGTGCCTGCTAAATTACTTAAATGTTTCCTGTAAAACGGTGATTGACAGTTTCCTGGGTCAGGTATAAATATACCTAGTTGAGCCCTGAATCCCTTTCCATCTCAGGTGTAAGTGTACCTATTTTAGCCTCAGAATACATTTTGGTCTTTTTCAGCTGTTCCCTGAGTGAGTTCACAGGGTTTCTATGGCTACTACCCCATTAACAGTGAGCTAGATGACAGACTTAAATCCCGGACTCAGCTGCAGCGTAGCGTGCACTGTTAGAGAGAAGCCGAAACTGTCAGGATTGGACATCCAGCTGAAGTGAACCCCGAGTGAGGTCACACTATGCCTGCGTGGCTAACAGCGTCCAAAGAAGGAGCAAGTCTTTTACCTCATCCGGAGACAATGGACGCATACTGAACACCAGCTTTTTATCCCAGCGTGGACTCTTAGTCCTGACAAATGGAGGCAGGCAGATTGAGAGAAAAAAGGTGGAAGGAGAGAGGAAGTACATGGGGTGTATGAGGGGAAGAAGACAGGCAGAATAGGGAGTAGGGAGAGAGTGAGGAAGGGGAGACAGAGGTAATGACAGAGAGAGAGAGATAGGGAGAGAGCGAGTGCTAGAGCAGATAGAGAGGAGGAAGTCTTGTGTTTAATTAGCAGCCCCGGAGAGTTCCTTGCTAGATCCAGGGAAGAAACAGGGATGTTTTTTAATTGGCCCTACAGTGAGGATATCATGAGGGAAGACAGGGACAGACAGACAGGTCTGTGTGTGATTCTGTCTGTATGTGTGCGAGACAGACAAAATGATGTGTGTGCCTGCTGGGTTTGTGTGTGGCTGGGGGGGTGGAGTTGTTCACAAACAAGTGTGTGTATGTGTGTACAGGGATCATGCAGCATGCATTGGCTGCAGAGATAGAGAGACGGTTGCCATGACACAGTACAGGGTGGAGCGAAAGCTCTAAGGATATGAATGGGCGAATGGGGGAGATGGATGAGGGAGAGGGATGAGGAAGGCCAAAGACAGAGATGGATGGAGTCAAAACAGTGGCTGCTGAGAGACTGAGCTGTGGAAGAGAGAATTCACAGAGGAGAGCCGCAAGAGGTTCTGGAAAAATGACAAGTCAAAAACTGGAAAGAAACAAGGGATAATGAGCAAGGAACATCTAGCTAGTGTCTGTGCATTTTTGCACGTGCATGTGTATATGGTCCAGGGAAATCAAAACAGCTCAGCAACTTTGCCCCCTCTTCTTACTTGGAAGAACAACAACATTATTCTAACCATCGGCTTAGTCGATACGTGTGAGGGCATATATTGGTGATCAATCAAAGTGCCAGGACAGAATTGATCATGCTCAGTCAAATGTGACATAAACAAGGCAGTGCGATCGATGTGATGTTAGCGCTTTCAGTCTGGGACAAATGCACTGTATCTCAATTAACTCCTCATTGTGCTTATGTAGTCTTTGATAAAGAGACCCATTTATGGAGCTCTGAGAGACTCTGAAGGATGTCCCCACAGTAAAAAATGTCCCACTGGTTACTTTGGCCGGATGGAATAGGAACAGTTCATCATGCAATTTGTATCAAATGTTTTCCTTTTTGAAAATAAAATAAAATCTTCCATGAATGATCATACATGTTTCTAAATTAAGGGCAAAATAGAAATAAAAAATTAAAAACACAATTGTTGAACGCACAAACAAAACCAAAAAATTGGTACATTTTAGGTAAAATGACCACCCTCTTTCCTGAAAATGTTCTTTTTTTTGGCATTGTTACATAAGACTTTTCACCTCAAACAGATTTGGAACAGTTTTGTACATGTTGTCAAAAGACACTTGCTAATGCTTCGCATTCGAACTCAACTAATCCGGAGTCGTTGTTGCCACCGGGAAATAATATAGTTTTGCACCAGTATGTGCACTGCTTCCTGAGAGAAAGAAAAATGAGTTTAGACAGAGTCAGAGAGGTAGTGTGATGACTCAACATTGCCCTCCATAATATACAAGTTAGCGAAACAATCACACTAAATGTGACATCACGCGTACAATATCAAGTCGCTTAATTATAGGTAAACGCTAATTGCACAAGATTTGAATGATTCTGATTGTGTAGGCAGTGATGTCTGAATGTTTGCCTATAATGAGACATAGACAGGGTGAAGCAACACGCACACAACTGTACTTACATTGAAATGCAGGGGTCATGTGAAACGGCAGGATATTTTTCTAAAATGTTGATAGTGATTTGGCAGGTTATAATGTAAACAGAGTGTGGACATCAACACATTACACTGTCTATCCTGTTGGTATGGGCAGTAAAGATAAAACAGCTATATTAATCCATATCAGGAATATAGCCGTCCTCACCCTTATTACCTGCTACACCTGCAATTAGGTGATAATGGATGGACAAGGTCCTCCTCAACAGAGCTGTTTCTATTGCCGCTAAGCGATACTGCTCCTGGTCCCAGGTGTGGTCAGAGTGTATCCTGTGGGAATTCTGTAACAGTGATGCACCATTATAGTATCAAATGTCCCAAGCTGGCTGGACGGGGAGCCACTGACTCACTTCCAACATTAAAACCCAGAGGACAAAGCAAACGACTAAATTGACAACATTACCAGGACTAATTGGCCAATCTGCTAAAAACGGCTCATTAGCCAGAGAGGAGATAATGAAGCATGGTGAAACCAGGACTGTGTTCAGTTCAGTTTTCACATTGTAGGATTTCCAATTGATTAATATGATGCTGTACTGATTGATTGGTTAAAAAATGAGTAGGAGTTGGGTTGTGGGTTAGTGACGGCTGTTACAATGACCGCTGTTCTTAAAGTACTTCATTCAACACCTCAACCACACTCACCAAAACACAGTATATATTTACAAGTTCAAACACGTTTTAGGAAATGATTTTCATACAAATAGTTTCAGAATGTTCCAGTAAACAGAACACACCTCAGGTAAAAATGGTTGTATCCATTTAGAATAGGCTTATGGCATTTAGATTTATGTACTATACTATTATTAATATTGGCAATGTAGTTTGTTACTATTATCTATTTGTATGTAATATTTGTTATTCTAGCAAGAATCTGTACATCAGAGATTTATTGTGAGGGTTACCTTATGAATTCTGTTCATATTAAGATCCTGAAACTTTGGGTGCCATTTTAGGATGAAGCGTTGGTGAACATAGGCTGGTGAATGAAAATCCAGGAGGGCAAAGGAAAGCATAATGGAGGCCTTTCCTAGCTTGCTTTAATTAGGAATAGGCTGTTATCTAATAATACACATATTGAAATAGCTAATTATTACTAATGTAAGTCACTGGTAATGTAATGCTTTAATGACCTGCTCACTAATGTACAAAGCGATTTCAGTCTTTCTCAACCAGTAAAGACGTTCAGAGGGATTTTGAGGGATGGAGTGTTCCCACCCAGTGAGGCAGGAGGCAGGTGGCAGAAGGAAAGTAGGAGGAGTAAGTGCATCTCTCCATTCCTCCTCCCACCGAGTGCCTCCATCGCTTCATTGCCCTCTCACTCCACAGGCCGTCTCTCCATCACGGGGCGAGGGAGGGGAACGGACAGCATCGCCTCGAGCCAACGGAGCGATAGAGGGCGGGAGAGAGTGAAGAGAAAGAAAAAAGGCTGAGACAGGAGAGGAGGTATGAGAAGACGGAAAATAAAACAAGATACTGGAATGTTTACTTAGAATTTATGAATGTTCATGATCCTAGGATGGTGCAGCAGAAATCTGCCTCCAATATACCGCTGCAGCGTTTACATTTAAACTCTAAAGCATAAAAAAATCTAATATACCGCTGCAGCGTTTACATTTAAACTCTAAAGCATAAAAAAATCTAATATACCGCTGCAGCGTTTACATTTAAACTCGAAAGCATAAAAAAATCTAATATACCGCTGCAGCGTTTACATTTAAACTCTAAAGCATAAAAAAATCGAATATACCGCTGCAGCGTTTACATTTAAACTCTAAAGCATAAAAAAATCTAATATACCGCTGCAGCGTTTACATTTAAACTCTAAAGCATAAAAAAAATCTAATATACCGCTGCAGCGTTTACATTTAAACTCTAAAGCATAAAAAAAATCTAAAAACTA
>JACXGM010040639.1:0-10264 GCA_016801145.1 Umbra pygmaea
ATTCAACTGCACAATCAACTGCACTTTTCTATCTTTCTCCCTTACCCGACCCATTGTGTTATTCTTGTGTATTTGTATTCATGTGTAACTGTCTGTACTTGCACCTTTGCTTTATCTTGGCCAGGTCGCCGTTTTAAATGAGAATTTGTTCTCAACGAGCCCACCTGGTTAAATAAAGGTTAAATAAAAAAATAAATAAGCAGCAGTAGGTACGCACTGTCATATTATTATGATAGCCAATACCAACAGGATTTATTTAATGAAATGGTATACTGGTAATTGTTTGGAGATCGCACATTGAATGGTTACTTTGAGGGTGACCAGCGCAATACTTTCTTTGAATGTTTGGATTTGATTAGAAAGCAATTTCTTTTAATTATATTTGCAAATAAGTTACAGTATATACCCGAATATAAGACAACCCTGAATATAAGACGACCCCCCCATTTTCCAGATTTATTTTTGGGGACAAAAAAGATTTTTAGGGAAAAAATCTGGTTTTCAACAGAAAATAATTTTATTTGAAAATTCTAGTGATAATTAATTGAAAAAACAACATTTTAACACCATTCATTAAATGTGCTATAATGTAATACATGTAGGCTACTGTAATAAATCCAAAAATGACGCCAATGCTTCATCAGATATTAAGGAAACATGTTAAGCTGAAATACTATGTTTTCTGAAAACAATGCTAATGTCAATATTTTTTCTTTTGGAAAAGTACGTTCCGACACGGAATTTGTTTATGTTTTGGCCTGTGTGTTGTTATCAACTGCCCATTTTGACAGCACGAACGGATTGCCAGGCATACCTGTAAAAACGCAAACCCAGCGCGCTACAGCCATGGAAGCAGCAAACAAACGAACGAGATCATAGAGATTCTAGACAACCTAAAAAAAACTATGCATGTTTCTAAACAGTTCCATGACCATAGACGTAGTAAAACACCGTTCGCTTGTCATGATTGCGCTGATCTTGTTCGTCACATTAGTTTAGATTCTGGGAGTACCCATTTTTTAACGCTGGCTGTCTGTTTAACATCTAGCACATTTAAATATTTGGATTAATTTGTCACACAAAGTGCACTCTGTCAATTAGTTCAGAAATGAATGATATAACTGTTTCGAACGTGTTGGTTTATTTGACCAACTTTTGAAGCGCTTTTCTCAAGTTGATCTCTCCATGGCGGCAATTTATTGTTTAATTTATAACACTGTCATTAATTAGCCTATTGTGTTGGCGCCCTCTGCTGTTTCCCCCTGCTTTCTCCATTTTCCCCGTGATTTTGTCTATATCGCGAATATAAGACGACCCCCAATTTTTCAGCCTATTTTTAGGACATAAACCTCGTCTTATATTCTGGTATATATGGTATTTATTTTCATTATATTAAGTAAAGGAACACTTCTAAATGCATCTTATTTTCAAATTTTCCTGCAGCATTTTTACGTGCGCATGATAGACTGTGCATAATTAAGTCTGCAGTCGAATCACGACAAGCAGATCAAAAGACTTAATGGAAGTAATGTCAAAAATCCTGGCTCTCAAGTTGCTAAAAGGAATTGTTCAACAGTAATATCAATCGCATAATACACCTGCGCAAAATGCAACAAAACGAGACTGTGGAAATTTACATTCACTTAATACTGATCACAAAAACATTAGTTTCCGTAAACAACACTGCAAGGACACAAATATCCTAAATAACACTCAGAAACAGACAAAGCTGATAAGCTAACTAACGAACAAATAAGCTGAGTTGATTTGAGGTAAGCCTACAGAGCAGCAGCAATCACCTGCTATTACTGTACAGTAATCTACCAGCAATTGTTAAGTAGTTAAGTTGCTCAGAAAAGCGCTTATGGTTTCCTTCAACAAAATACAAAATAATAAAATTAGCATGACTCTCACAATTTTTTAAGACCTTGGAAAATCAGATTTCAGACTTTTAAGACAATTTTAGGCCTTAAATTCTGGAAAATGAAATTAAGACTGTAAGACTATAGTAATAGAAAAAGTTGTATCGGTATTGGCAAATTTTTCCCATTCAAAATCGGTATCGGTATCGGATTCAAAAATCTCATTGGTCGGGCTCTAATCATACTAACTACATTTAGTACATACATAGTTACATTTACATGCTACTGAGTGAAGAGTGAAGCCCAACTGAATATCTGGATATTTTAATCCTTATTGGACATAATTTCACTGTCTAATGTTCCACTGTCTATAACATTTTATTTAATTTAACAAAAACCTCTAAATTAGTAAAAGTCTATAGACGGGACGGTTATTAATGTGTAGGTTTCAAGCGTCAACACAAAACACTAGGGTTCTGAAACGGCGGTCCTAGAACTGTTGTCCTACATCTGCAGCCTCCGGTTGTGCAGGAACATACTACTGGCTACACCAGCCACAGTGGCTTAATTTCCCAGTTTGGTTATGAGTTTGAACTGCTACTGCTTGTAGAAAAATAAATTGGATTGAAGATAGCAAGTGACAGATATTCTGCGAACTCTGTTACCATGGTAATCTTATGTCTTATGTCATAGAAGTAAAAAAATATGCAGCAGTTTACCATGTTATGTCTACCTGGGAATATATTAATTGAGTGACTTTAGTAGTACTTGCCAGAATGTGACCAAAATGTTAGTTTGAGGCCCTGTTGTAAATGTGATGGCACTTATCATTGAATTGAATTGCTGATTTTAAGAGCAATTAAGTTGGCTATTTTTTCTAGATGACCTTGATTCCATTGTTAAAAACCCTCCCTGAATACAAGGGAAAAATTTAAATGTACTTTTTCACCTTACATTCCCTGGTTTCAACATGACACAGGAGAAATTTAGGCCTATTTCTTGTTTCCCAGAAATACAGACATGCGTGTTAATAAAAAATGTCTGCTTCGGACAAGTAGTTTTTGCTATCGGACAAGTAAAAACTGTACTTGTCCGACGGACAAGTGCCCAATAAAGTTAATGTCAAGCCCTGCATTAACACCAGGGTTCGAATAATGATTTAATCTTTGTCTTAAAGTAGCTTAAGTAGATGCAGCATGTGTGGATAAATAAATAGCCTAACATTGGACTTCATTCATTTGAGTTTAACGTTTATTAATACAGGAGTAGAGAATCAACAATAATAACAAACCACCTTATCACCCTGTTGCTATACTGAGTGTATGATTTTGTTGTCCTCATGTCAAAGAATGGGCTCTTCTAAGTGGTTTGGTATCCTTTGGTATTTAAATAACATTTGACTTGAGCAACCGATGTAGAAGATGATCAAAAACACACCCATCGCAATATGCGCATAGCAGTAGCATAGACCTATTGCATTCTTTCAGAAAACATTTTTATTTTAGTCTGTTTATTAACATAAATGTCTTGATATATATTAAAGGAAAAAATGCATTTTTTGTGATCTAAATAATGGTGCTGATGATTTTTAGAGACCCCGACAGGTGTATGATTTTACTGCTTTCATGTGAGCTCCCAGGGTTCGAAGTAATTCGAACCCTGACTAGCAATTAATATCATGTAATTGTATATATGGGTGCTGGAAGTTGGGCAACAGCCAACAGGTTGACGTCCCACCGGCCCTTGAGCAGTCGCTATGCTCGTAAGATTCCAGTCCTTTCATTCCCTTTATTTTCTCGTCATATCTCGTCTTTGCATTAGGATTTAGTTTTAGGCGGTATGGTCCGAAAATGTTTTTTAAGCTCGCTGCGTTTTGTAGGATTCTGTTTTTCACGCTGAGTTTATTATTTTCATGCCAGAACACTAGCCTGCTATGTCAGCCCATGTAAACATACCAGCCCTGACCAAACACCCCTAATTCTTTGCGTTTTGATGACGTTGCCACTAGGGATGGGACGGTATGAAAATTTCATATCACGATTATAGTGACCAATATTATCACGGTTTTGGTAAAATGAGATGGATACACACACACTGAAAACAACATTTCAACAAGGTTTATACTTGGAAATCAACAAACTACAAATACATTTAGCAGCTCTAAGCACTTTTTATTTTACTATAGTATACCATTTAGTACTAAAGCCTACTATCCGATGTGATATCATTATGAATTCCTCATAAATTGATGACTGATAATCTTGTTAGAATTAGGCAATAGCTTTAACATCTGCTGAAGTAAACAAAAGGGCTAGTTAACGGGATGATTTTTCACCTATGCTCTGAATTTGACTCTGTAATGGCATATTCATGTAACACATACATTACATTCATTGCTAATCATTTGATTTATTGTGATGGCAAACAGAGTATCATCAATAAACTATTTATACTAAAAAATAGTCCTATTTTTGATATTTGGTAGATTACCAGTTGCTGGCATTAATATTTTTTGCCTTATAGGCGTTAACTTACATGGTGGCTTGAATACTGTGCCAGTATACTGTGACTATCTCTGTGGATGGTTCCCATTGCCTGCTGTTTTGAATCTCTCAGATGAAGGAATGGAGTTTACCGTGTGTTAGTGAAGATTTTTTTTTCGGATGTTGCGTGAGACAGATGTGTACTGAGAGTAGCTTGCGTTGGAATGCATTGTCTGACTTTGTTGAGGAAGACCAGCACGCATATCGTTTGAATGTTTGGATTTAGTTAGAGAGCAATGTCTTTGAATTATATATGCAAGTTATTTATATTTATTATATGAAAAAATTTACACGTCTAAACGTATCTTATGTTCTATTTTGCCTGCTGCATTTTTATGTTCGCACGATAGACTGTGTTTCTGCTGTGGCATCGCGACCAGCAGTTCAAACAAACTACTGAATAAAAGTAACTCCACGATGCCTGGCTCTTGAGTCGGTAGAAATACATTTTCCAAAGTAATACATGGCCCCACTACACTTGCACTAATGAAACAGAACGAGAACGTGGAGATTAACTGCTCAATGATAGTGGGTTGTTATTGCGTTGCGGTAGGCAAAAAATGCGCAATCTATACGTTTTAGAAAACAAAACTGTAAGGACACAAATAAAATATATTTTCTATATTAGCTAAGTATATTATATATAAACAAGACTCAAATTAATTAAGCTAAATAACTAACAAAGTGTGTTGCTGTGAACTCATGAAGTTCCCGCAATCAGCTGGTATTACTGTATCTGGCTGTTGCTAACTAAAATGTTGCACAGAGAAAGCGTTTATGGCTTCTTTCGACAAAATACAATGGAACAAAAATAGCATGACTGCCGCAATTGTTTAAGACCTTAGAAAATGAGATTTAAGACTTAAAGACAGTTTTAGACTGTAAATTCTGGAAAACGATATTAAGGCTATTTAGGTCTTTAAGGATCTGCGGACACTAATCACATGCAATATTTTATGTCCCTGAAATTATTTCTGTGGTAAAAATAAAAATGTGTAATACGTTTCCTATGAATTAATACAATACATTATCCCTTAAATGTCACCCTTAATATTTTGAACATGTTCATTCGTCTTGGCTCAAATCTACTTGCTGTTAAACTTATCATCCGGATACTTTGCGTTAATTACAAGTGAGATAATTAAATATTTAATCTCGAATCAATATTGATTGTCCCATTATTTGCCCAAGTTAGTTTTGGTATTGAAGTAAAAGTTAATGCATTTGCTGTATAACAGTGGCTGGTCACGAAGATGACAGATTTGACGTGTTTCCCCCTTTTGCAGCGACATTCCTCTGCAGACAGGGTGCCAATCCTCGATTAAATTGCCCTCAGGACTCTTGTAATAGCCAAAATATGACCACATCTCAGATTTTGTCCTCTTGGATGGCTGAAAAATCACCCGAGCGCTGTCACTGCCTTCCGCCTTGACTTCTCGTGCAAAAAACAAAATTGCATGCGCGCACCTGCGTCAGACTGATTCTGGCTGGACAGGATTTACCGTGAGTTTTCAAAATCACGGTAATCAAAGACTGTTTTAATAAATTACATTTTAAACGGTAATACTAACCGTACGGACATTTTATTGTTGTTTACTGTGAAACCGGTAATCGTCCCATGCCTAGTTGCCACTCATTGATGACTCATTGACGTTCATATCTTACCATATGATATGGTCACCATGATTTACATTCTTTTTTTCTCTATTTTTTTTATAGGATAATGTTAAGATATGGACACCCTTTACCAGATAATTTTGGTCTTCAGTAGAGACTTCCCAAAACTTGTGACCTCAGAGTTACTCAGAAAAGTACTTTAACTCTGTACTTTTTTCACCTCTGGGAGACCGTAGATGTGTGGAGGGATTTTGGAAGCAATAGACTCAATAACAGTGAAGCTAATTAATTTATTCCTATATAAATATATAATAAATAGGCAGAGCAATCTTTTCAAAAATAAGCAGTTGTAGTAAGTTGATATGGAGGCCCTAGATGTGTGTAGTGATTTTGGAAGCAATAGACTCAATTAACAGTGAAGCTATTGAAATGTATGTTTGTATCGACTTTCGGTTTTGCACTTTGTAGACTGTGCCTAGACGTTCGGCTGAAGGCAAAACACTCACATTGCTGCACTTTATTCACATATTTCGATGTTTTTTTCTGATTAATAGTGTTGTAGCTTGTTGTCTACCTTACTTATATAACTATGGTTATATAGTTTCATTATTGTGTAATGAAAACATTTCAAATATCATCTAACTCTACCAAAGTAGCCAACAAGGAAGTACCGGAAAATGCAATTCATCGAATGGTCACTTGAGACTAGCTGCAGAAAGGAGCAATTTCAATAGACCTCTATGGCAAAATGCCCAACCTTACAGCAGAAACAAACATGTTTATATCCTGGTTCAAATAAATGATTTTGGTGTATATTCCTTATTTCCTTCTGTCAACTGGGGGGGGAATTTCTTTTGTAACTCATCTGTTTAATGATAAAAGTTTTGTAATTTGGGGGTGCGGCATAATGAGTGACAGACGTGTTGGCGCTGTAAATTAAGACTGCTAGCAGTTTGTCCTGTGTGCTATTGCTTTAGCTAATTTCAGTCACTGAACTTTACTTACTATACATGCTACTTATCTGTGGAGCTTGTGCTTTTAAAATATTATTGTTGTAAATTATCTAATAACGTCTTGCTGTGACCATCCAATAAGTTTGTGCTCCAGTTTTTCGGTAAGCTAAATTGTAATATGTTAGCAGGTGCCGATGTCTGTGTTAAACATACAATATGTAGTTTTTGGACGCTAGGGGTCTCTCAATCTAGAAAAATAGCAAAAGATTTCCTTGGATGACGTCAGGATGTAGCGTGGGATCATTGGTTTTGTTATCGTCGTCAATGACAAAGTAATGTATTGTTAAAATATTATAACTTTATTCACGTTATGTTTGGCGGTTCCCTGGAACTTAGAGCAACTACAGCAGTCAAAGGTCATATGACGCCATTGACGGAAGACAAAATGAAATGTCCTGTGTCTTCGAATTATATTAGAAATTTCTTTGTTTGAAAGTTGTTGGAAACATTTAACATAATGTAAGTACACAAATAAGAAATATATATATAATCTAGGTATAGTGATGTTTGCTTTTTTAATACAAAGTAAGTCTTTTGTTATTGTTTTGGAAAACTACATGTTGTACCTTTAACTAGCTAACTAGCCAGCTAATAAATTAGCTCTGGGTTAGCCATCCAGCGACGCTAAACTGTGTTAATTATGCTAACTTAATATTAGAATTTATGATTATTTTTTTGAACAAAATAAGGTGAAGTTTGCAAATTGCCATTAATGAGGTTCCACTTTGGTAAAGTTAGACAGAAATTGGCAGATTTGCGGTTTGCGGTTCAATAGATCATACGCAAAACGTTTTCATTACACAATTGGCAGCTCTATCTAACCGTAGTAAGGTAGACAACAAGCTGTAACAGGGTTTTCATCCCAAAGAACCATAGAAATATGTGGATAAATAAAGTGCATCAATGTGAGCGTTCGTTTAAAATTACTCCACAAATCTATGGCCTCCCTATCAAGTTACTACAACTGCTAATTATTGAAAAGATTGTTTTGCCTATTATATATTCCAATAAATTCAATAGCTATACTGTTGTTGAGTCTATTGCATCCAAAATCACTACACACATCTATGGCCTCCCGATCAACTTACTACAAATGCTAATTTTTAAATGATTGCTCTGCCTATTTATTGTGTATTATTATTCCGATATATAAATTCAATAGCTTCACTGTTATTGAGTCTATTGCATCCAAAATCACTACACACATCTAGGGCCTTCCTATTAACTTACTACAACTGCTAATTCTTGAAAATATTGTTTTGCCTATTATATATTCCAATAAATTCAATAGCTTTACTGTTATTGAGTCTATTGCTTTAAAAATCTCTCCACACATCTACGTTCTCCCAAAGTACTGAGTGTAAGTACTTTTCCTAGTAACTCTAATTTCACAATTTTAGGGAAGTCCTTAATGAAGACCAAAATATCTGGTAAAGGGTGTCAATATCTTAACATTAGCCTATAAAAAAGTCAAGAGAAAAAAAGAATGTAACTCATGTATATCAGTAAGATATGAACTAGAGGTCGGCTAATTAATCGGAATGGCCGATTAATTATGGCCAATTATGAGTTTTCAAAATAATTATTAATCGGCATTTTTGCTCACCGATTATGGCCAATACTTTTTTTGGTAATAAACCACTTCCTCTAGTGTTACAATTCGCCTTTGGCTAAGCCACACCCTAGAATGTAGATTGACCAATCACAGCGCAGCCAAGAACAACTCCCACAGAGGTCCGACACTTTTTCACAGCGCTCCATTGACTTTAACACAAGCGTCTCATATTTTAGGTCTCGGCAGGCTATTACAGTCGTAGTTTTATCAAAAATATGGTTAAACGTTGTGCCTGGGGCATTTGTAACACAGATATGCGTTTCCCAAAGAGGTTGGAGGGGGGTGTCCGTTTTTTCCCTTTCCAAACCCAAAGTCAAATCCTGACAAGTGTCAGCTAACGTTACCTAGCATACCGGTTGTTGATACGCTAGCACACACTGCTAATAAATACAACGTTATACTCGCGTAGTCCGTTTGCTTTGTAATAACGTTTATAGAAGTCAATAGAGACCTACCCAGCTTTGCATGAACAGTGTTGCTCCTTGATATTGTTAGTCCCAGCCTCCGTCTCGATTAGTAGGATATGCGGTGGTTAATTTTTTTGACTGACCGGTATGCTTTTGATCCTATTCGGATGCCCTGTTGTTCCTCGCGTTTCACCTGTATGTCTTGAATATAGCCTTCGAACGCATATTGCAGCCCATTTTGCCTACTTCTATCAGACACTTTATTTGCTGCTTCATAAAAGTTTGATAAAATTTCAGCAGGAAGAGCTGTCACAGCATAAGCCACGTTGATACCAAACCAGAGCCCAGATGAAGTTGTCGGACGTAACAACAGTAACTAAGGGGGGCGGGGCTTAGCCAAAGGTGAATTCCATAGCAAATCACGTGAAAACTGCGTGCAGCCAGCCAGCGCATCTGTCGTGAGTTAGTCTGGAGGAAATTGTCATTGCAGAGAAGCCATGGTAAGTTTGTAGTTAGCATGAAAGGAGATCAATTAAAATCAGTCGCATATTATCACTTGTAGCTTCACATTGTTAATATTAGTCTAGAATAATGGGTGGAGGTTCACTGCTTTCGTTCCGACAGAACTGTTCCCATTTTTTTATCAACCAAAACTTTTATCCGTTCTGTTTTCCTCGAGGCTTTCAGGAAAAAACGACCCATTAAAAATAACTGCTGAGCAAGGGTTAACTAGCTAGCTATATTGCGGTGCATATGATGAATAAGGGGGATTTATAATTAATCATTAGATCAGCCAACAGTAGAACAAAATCGGGTACTGGCACCAAACGAGTGCTGAATATGTCCATTCGAATGCACAGTCATTGATTGTGCACATACTTGTCAAAACGATACAAAGAAGACGTTTTTTTACTTCCACATTTACTATTCTGAGGCCTCGCGCAAGAGAATAATTCTGTAGTTAAAGACGAAATCCCATGTTTCTCAGTTACTGCTTTTGTCATATTTATATTCATACCTGCAAACTAGTCGCTTTTCGGCGAAAATCGCCGTTTTGAATGGGAAAATGTCATCCACATGAATCGTGTAGATCAGAAGAGTTTTTATTGGGGGGGGGGGGGGGGTACAATTTCCCCTAAACACAAGTTTTAAAAACCTGCTGCGGTTTTCACATCTTTGTTGATATATCACGCGAGTCAATTGGCCA
>JACXGM010040640.1:0-10264 GCA_016801145.1 Umbra pygmaea
AGCAAGCCCCAAAATGATATATCATGATATACAGTATAATGTTGAGCTCTCAGCTTCTTGTTTGACTACCCATAGTGGGGGTTTTGGTCCACCTCCCTTCCGGGTCTCACTCCAACAGTCGTCAAGAGTGTGGAGCCTGGTAGTTCTTAGACAGCTGCTATAATCAGTCCTGTGGAACATCTAAAAATCCACTACAATATTGTACGTTTAATTCAAGAGTCGACTTATCCACGGATCAGTGCTAGTACGTAGCTGTACGTTGATGCTTGATGGATATCTGATATCAAGCCACATGCGTCACTGCTGAGTCCGTCAGCATAGAATATAAATCATACTGATATAAATTGCGGGCATGTCACTTGTTACCACCTAGTGCGAGAGAGTGTAGGCCTGATGACTCTCATCTGAATACACCAGATAAGTGGAACTCGATTGACTGTTGACTCCGTAGATTGTATATTACTGGATGGAGCCATATGTGAAGTCACCCATTGGTTTGTTAAAGCTGTATTCACACCAGACCCGGCAAAAAATCACTGTACGGCATCATAATGCAGACACACGTGTACACCGCAATCACCATCGTAATCAATCTTCCGCATCTACGAGATGGTGGGCAACATTGCATACAACTCCACCAAGGCGACTGGCAGGAGGTTTTTTCAGTTTATTATTCATTGACAATACGAAAACTATCTACTGAGCTATCAAACCTTTTCTTGCAATCCCATAAACCCATAGGTGAAAGCAACATATTAGCTCTTCCTCGGTGGTAAGTCAACTTCCGGTTCTGGTGCCTTACGTTATTTCAACTCTTGCGACACACTCACCGCACCGCATCCACATTTTGCCGGTTCCAGTAGATTTTCCACAGCGGTGCGCATTGCTTCCTATTGAAATGAATGGACTTCCGCCGCAATGCAACCAGTTTGCCGGACCTGGTGTGAATCCAGCTTAAGATCTGGGCTTAAGATATTTGGGTCATCGAATTTGCCGTTATGGGCGCAGACATCTTGGTTGCAGATGTGACGATTTTAGATGAGAGGGAGGAGTAATCTAGCTAGCTAACTGTTATTTATTAGGATGCTAATGAAAAACAGTATTAAAACATAATGTAAAACAAAGCCAACTCCTTTGAGTGTCTTGTCGTACAAACGAACCCCATAACCACGCCCTTGCTTTATCGCCGATTTTAAAATCAACAAGGTATAATAATTGATTTAATTCAATAATTCAAAAAATGAAAATCATGATAAATTGCAGAAGGCTTAAATCTAGTGAATGATACCATATACTCATTATGAAAATGTTTACTGAGGTAATAAATCAAGTATATTATGTCTCTCATTCTCATAGACTATTACAGAAACCAAGCTCTTTTGCAACCAGGCATATTGCCCGCAGCTGGAATTCAGATAGAATGCATTCAATTTGCCAAACCGGATGCTCACCCTGTGGTTGACTCTTCTTTGTTGTCGAGGGACTATTAAGACTACTGTATTTATTTGTGTATATCGAGCCATAGTTTAGTATACAGTGCAGCGACTGCTGCTAGGTAAAATCTGACAAAATTTCAACTTCAACAACGCAGTGCATGTTAAGATTCATTGATGTAGATGGACGATCTCTCCTGCTAGTGCGCAATTGACACAGCACATGCAGAAGTCTACATTCACAAAGCACTGTTGGCTCGCCTTGCAAATGTTGATTCCATCGCTGTGTTTGACAGCTTGCAGAACACTTGGGGCTGACAAAAAACACCCGGGGCTAGAGCCTGGTGACGCCCATGGTTGTTATGTCAGTGAGATCAGCTCAGTTAAGAAAACTGGTAAATAGTTCTAACATGCATCTTGCAGCTAGCTATTGAAACATCTAGAAAAATCTCCCTCCCCTCAGGTTTGACCCTTGACATTTGTTTTGTGTATTTGTCAAGTGTTCCTTCCTGAACAGGGGTGTGGTACTGTAGGGGCTAAATGACCATATGACCCAGCTCTTATTGGATCCAACTTTCTATTCCCTCTAGTTTATGCTGCAGTCTGAAGAAACAACATCCCTGCATTTTGCCCTGGTCCCAGAAATCCGTCCTTGCCAACTAATTGGGAACCTGATTTCATTTTGAGAGATGAAGCCAAGTTTTACTCGATAGAAAGAGACAGCATGCAATACTATGTTATATCGTCAGACAGACTGGATGGACACTGTATTAAGAGGTGCATTTTTTACAATTAGTTTCCTTCTTTAGACTGTAGTTTGTGAAATTAGGTTATTACAAAAATTTTGCCAGTGAAATTTAAAGAAAATAAAAATCAACATCACTTAAGGAAAACTGCCATGAAAACTGTTTCTTGGACACATGAAATGTTGTGTTACACAGCAGGAAAATGGAATGTGAACTAGCCTCTAAAATAAGTATGCCAAAATTACTTGAAAGACAAGAAATGTCCACAGCTAATATTTCTGCTTCATCTGATGTTGAGAAACCAGCAATGTACACCACTTCTCTCACATGGGTTGGCAGATCATTCCAGAACATTGGAGCTCTAAAGCCCTTCCTCCAGCTGTTTGTTTACAAATTCTAGGAACAATAAGGAGGCCTGCATCTTGTGAACGTAACGTACCTGTAGGTACAGTGCATCTGGAAAGTATTCACAGCGCTTCACGTTTTCCACATTTAGCTTAGGAAGAGTTCAGAAATCAATATTTGGTTTAATAATAATAATTGTATACTTTTTAAAATAATGTTTTAAATATTTATTTAACCAGGTAAGTTGACTTAGAAAAACTTTTCATTTGCAGAAACTACCTCGGTAGGTCGATATCCATCCCTTGTCACGATTCTCCATTGACAATGCATAAAGAGAGAGACAAGTGCGAAGGTAATCTCCAAAACCAACCGGTGTTTATTCATGAAAACACTGGCGGAGCCAAACAGGACTTAATGCAAGAACGTCTACATATAATACAGAAGAGAATACCACAGTGACACGAAACAATAACCCACGCTGGAGCGAGCAGGGTATAAGTACTTGTATAATTCCTGATACAAATCAGCTCTGCCATAGCACACCTGCGTGCGTAATGCCAAACATAGAGAGTAGCTAGAACACATGACAAACAAAGATAGAGTGTAGCTAGAACCCATAATAACCAAACATAGAGTGTAGCTAGAACACATAATAACTAAACATAGAGAATAACCAGAACACAAGATAACGAAACATTAAGTGGAGGCAGTACTAAAGAGTCTCACAGGTCACTCTCACAGCCCACACCGGGCTAGATGGGACATCCCTGAGCTCAGGTCTGGTATGCAGTATCTGTGAGTTAACCGTGAATTTATAAAAGGTGGTAGTTTTGTGCGAAAGATCTCTTCTCTTTAAATAAAAAGTGCAAAATGCATGTCTCTGCGACATTTAAAAACAGTAATTGTACTTTCTGATAAAGGATGTCATGATGTGTACTGAACCTCCTGTAATTTAACAAATGTCACTGTGATATACAGAATCAGAGGTTTTAACACAGAAGGAGAGGCATGCATATACTGGTAGATGGCATCTCTATAATCAATGACAGACAAAAAAAAATGATTCAACAATTTGTTTTCTACAATTTAGTGTCAAACAAGCTTTGTTTCTATAAAAGAAACCCAATTTAACTCTTAATTTTTTACCCAACTCATCGATATGCATTTTAAAAGAGAGCCTATCATTAATCCAGATGCCTAAATATTTATAAACATGAACACGGTTAATGGGGGCACCACCCAATGTGAAAATACATATATCATCATATTTTCTGTTGTGCATTTGAAAAAACTTATACTTGGTGTAGATACCAAAGTTGCATTTTCTTTATTTGTACCTTTTTTTTTTTCATGCTTAAATGCTTTGTTTTGTTTGCTTATTATAAGTAGTGAAATATTACACAACAATTGTACCTACAGGGTAAAAACTAATATGGTGGTTCACTTAGGCCCACCCCGTTTTCCCAGGTACTGTACCTGCTCTATTTAGGGGGTGAGCAGTATTGGTATTGTGCAGAATAGTATGATGGCAAACAGTTTTTTGACTGCACACTTTGATACGATGGTTTATGAGTTTTATGGTTGTTTGATACATTTTTGAGTTTCGAAAAAGATAGGAGTCTTGTCATACTTTATCAAAGGCCTAAATAAATGCTGGGATTTTTTACAAAGTTGAAGATTTGGTTACTTTGTTTTAGAAAGTGAAAATTGGAGTGGGTCTAACAGGCCACACACCTAAGCCAGGAGGCTTACGTTTGGTTTTGCCTGCATTAAGTACAAGTTTCATTTCAACAAAAGCATTCTGTATGGATATAAAGGCTTATTGAAGTTCAAAAAGTGCCTGGTCAGCCGTAGGAGCAATAGAATAAACAACAGTATCATGTGCATAGAAGTGAAGTTTACAGTTATTTATAGCTGAATCTATATTATAAATATAAATGGTGAAAAGAACAGGACTTAATAATACTGTGACTTAATGCCACTACTGGCACAAATATCAAGCAGCTCTGCTATGTTTGATGGCTTGTGACCATCCATCTTTCTCCTGATATCATTTCAGAGGTTTTCAATGGGACAAATGTGCAGTGGTCTGTTAAAGTTTTCGAGAGCTGTATACATAATGTGGAATGCTGATGGTGCACAACGTGGGGCTGTGGTCCATTGTGATCGCTGGGGCTCATCTGGGAAGAACTTGGATTAAATGGCACAACGTTGTGAAAATGGTGTCCACAGGGGGAAACATGGTGTTTACAATCTGCTAGTGCGATTTGTTAATTTGACAGATGGTCCCTTCTCCAATCTGCCCTTACTCTGTTCCTGAAATGTGAGTCAGGGCTGGATAGCCAAAGACAAATATGATTCCATATTTAGGACTGGGACAAGCTATGACAGGTACAGCTGTGCCTCTGACCACATCATACATGCATATGCACTTACACAAGTATATTCTGTGGACAATTAATTGAATTAGAATAAGATTAAGGAACACTTATTATTAGAATAAGAGGAACACTGTGTTTTGCAGGCCTGAGGATATAGATGTTCCCAGGGAATGAGATCCAAAGTGCAAACTAATTCATGACCTCCACTGAGCCTGCTTGGTATTCTCATACTGCAGATGGTAGCGCTATGGACCAAACAGATTTTTACCCACATGGTGAAAGTGGGACTGAACATATACAAATAATGATGAATGACAGATTATATGGTGCCTACTGGATTATGGCTGATCTTTTCTACACGTACCTTCAGTTATAAATTCAAATAACTCATAATTCCAGTTTTGCTGTGGAGAGACAAACTGCAGCCACTTCACTGAATGCTGGCCACATTCTGAGCCGTTTCTCGAGTAACTCATAAATTAAAGATCTCACATCCAACTTAACTCCTCTTGCATCATATTTGCTTGAAGGGCTTTTGACCTGCCAAAACTGACAGATAAGAGGATTTACTGTTTTCACAAGTTTATTCATTTGTCTACATGTCTAGATTAATTTTCCATTAATTCAGGGCTAGCTTTGTTTCATGAAAAACACTGCCTTACCCAGAGGTGTCAAAAGTACAAGTAAAATTTGGGAAGTCCTTAAATAAAACTCAAATGACCAGGTAATGAGGTTCATTACCTATTCACGACAAATATTCATTTCATATATCACTGTTTGGTTGTGAACTCTCCCTAGTGTTAATTCTGGTCTCAATTAGGAACTTCCCAAAACATGTGAACTCAGCTGCGCCCAGAAAAATAACTTTTACTATTACCCCTGACACCTATGCTTACAACCATCCACCTTCACTGGTTTGACTAAAGATTGTCTGGGATTACATTTTTAAGAGCTCTGCTACTCCATCAGTTGTTTATGGGATATGGGTAGAGTTTCAAACAAGTGTTATTTTGTCCAGTTTCTATTCTATCGAGAAATCATTCAGACACCTTTTCACATTATCCGCCTTGACAAACCGCTCCTCTGGGGAAAAAGGGAAAAGGAGATGTAAAGCCTGACTGTGGAATCTCTGGAAAAACTGCCACTCATTACAAGGCTAAGCTAGTAATGAGGTCTGTGGAGACATTTCAAATGAAATCACCAAAAAGTGAAAACATCAAACGATATCGTAGACATGTGAAAAAAATATCACTTAGGTCTTTTTTCAGTGCCAAATGGAACAAGAGCTGAACCAATGACACTGTCACAGCAAGGACAGATATCTAGTCATGACTGTTGGAATGATATTGATTATTGTATTTCTGTTTCTCTACATGTTTTGATTGTCAGCTGTAAAAGAGACATGGGTCTTAGTTGATTCTCTCTGTACAAATAAATAAAATGATTTTTTGTAGCCTGTCTTCAAACACTCAATCAAGAATTGGAGGGATATGCCCGTTTCACCATGAACCTATATCCTAGATTTTCCTCTCTATCATACGTTGAGACCATCAGGCCCACGATAACAAATAAATTATAATCTGAGAACAGATAATCTGAGAATTCACCTGCTGCCTTCCAGACTTAATTAATTATAATCATATTCAAGCCATTGGGACAGCAGGAGCCCTAGTCGACTGTGTCCAGAAGCCCGTCTGGCTCTTCTGGCTGCAAGCGACCGTTAAAAACAAGAACAGGGACAGCTTTGTAATTATATCTTTCCACATCTTATTGTTCCCTCTGGGGGAATTTCATTGTGCAGCGTAGAAAGTTTTATGACAATGCGTTGGTACATATCAGAACTTCCCATTATCTGACATAGTGGAAACACAATGGGATTCATCAGGAAGTTGGGAAGTGAGGAGTTAGTAAGTGATTAAGTTATATCATGATAAAGCAGGAAGTGTCTTTACGTCCTAGTGTGGAAGTTAGGGAAAGAGGAATGGTTCCTTCCTCCTGTCCAGTGAACACTTGACAAAACCTATAAAAATGTTCTTTAAATCAACATTAAGTCCAATCGAACTGACTTTCAGCATACAGGTGTCTCATACATGCATCTCTTTTGTGTGATAAGGAATCAGATATACATTGCCAGATGGCCGAATAGACCTGATGCATCACTGTTGTTAGTCATTCTACTTGAGAGATTGTATTGACATTTTATACACATGCATTAGCTAAATATTCTGTTTGTCAAATGGCAAAATATGTGTAATTGCTGACCCAGCTGTGTAGAAAGAAAAACTTAAAATCCTTCCGACATAAAAGTATACGAAGAACTTTTTAGTATGTATATCTCCTTCGGGCTTATCCCTCTAGTTTAAAATGTATGGCATGAACGGGTTCTGAATAAGGTGTCTGATAAACCCATATAAATCATTTAATTTAATTTTCCAAATGATTAATTACCCATTATTCCAAACGGCAGAGCTGGTCATCAACTTCAGCAGACGCCCTTATGGAGCTCAGCTGTCATCACAACCAAGTCATCCGAGAAGGCTGACAGACAAAGCACTTAGTGCGTTTGCTCTCTAGGCTGTTTTGTTTTAGTTCTAACATCCATCATTGATCGCCTATCACCATTGGCGGACTGGTCTGATTTTTCCCGAACGACCGGTCCATTCCGGGCCGAACGGGCCATCATATTTTAATTTGATGGCTGGTTGGCCAGAAATTTAGAGTTTTTTTGGTCATCTGTATATTTAGATGAGCTACGGAGAAACCGAGAGGGTGGGTGACGGACGCTCAATCCCAAAGTCCCGGGCCGAATCTTTGTTACATCCCTGCCTATCACCTTTTGATTTGGGATTGTCTGCTACAAGAGCAAACTGCAGGGTTTCGTCCAGTCAAAACAAATCAAACATATTCATGAAACCCTTATTAGAAGACCTTTTAAAGGAACACTCCATCCTTCTAACACCTAAAAAAATCCATATCGATTTCCCAACATCCGAGTAAAAAAGACCTTTTCAATGCATTTTGCACTTTCTAAGCTGTCCTTAAGTTTTTGAGTTCACTCCCCAGTGACATCACTGATCCTGAATGAAACTACAGGGGAGGAGATCATAAAACATCATACTCTATCCATGAATAGGCCTACTCCGGTACAGTGGGTGGCATATATGCACCTTTTAAGAGTGGGATAAGGAAATGTTTTTGCTTTCAACCATCTCCTGCCAAGAATATGATTACATCTTTTTGTTATATCATTTGAGTTTTGATTCTCAAATGGACCAAAGTGTTTTTGACAAAACAGCAAGGCCACACCCTTAGTAAATGTTTAAAATGGCAGTGTATACTTTTTAGCTAGGAGCCAAGGTCCTTATGCTAAATTAGACTGCACCAAAGTGACTTGCATTGCGCAGGTGCAAAGTTTGCATTGAATTCTGGATGTTGTGGTATTTCAAGTAAAATCCGATACAGAAGCAAACGAACTGTACTCTTGGGTGTTTTCGAAAAAAAGCAGGAATAGCGCCGTATATGAAGTTAATCAGTCTAGTATATCGTTTTTAAATACTATATTTTAAATGTTTTATTTAATCTGGAATTGCCCTTTAAGGCCAAATCAATGTGTTTGCATGTTCAGATAAAGAGCTCAGTAAATACAGGTGTTTTGAGACCAGAGTCTTTGGATAATTCAGATCTGTTGCACAAACCAGCTGGAACACTGAGGTCCTCTTAAACTTCAACTGGACACCTGAGGAAATTAATGGAGCATTCCTGACATCCAAAAGGACACCTCAGATAAAATGATGTCCCTAGACATCCATTATAGTATTTCATTGTAACCACTACGGGCTGAGAATGGAACCTATATCCCTGTCTTCCCAGTTTTGACCCAGGTCGTCGACGTTCACATCCAGGGTTGCTGTAGCCAGGAAGGCCCCTTCCCCAAGTCACGTGATTCTAACGTCCCCTCATGAAGCCAACCCAGTTCGACAGCGAAGCAGACAGTACAACAGCTGCGGTGTTGGCATTGCATCAGCTGAGATGAGGCCTGTCAGATTGTCACACACACACTCACTTCCTTCACGCGACTGTCTACTGAAAACTTGAGCCACTCTGAATGCGTATTTATCTGTTGACATCACCATCGTGTCATTTTGGCATTCCAGCTGCTACAGCGGAAACCAACCAAAATAGCTTTATTTAATTATTTCAATTTGCAAAAAACTGATAGAAACTGCAGGTCCACCATCGAGTCAAACCTCTGCTGTTCCCACATTGTAGATAACACAATGCAGACAGTCTAGCAGGTTTCAGGCTCTGATTTCATAGGAAGCGTTCACTCAGCAGATGATGGCTGTTGACACCAATGGCTGTTGTGTAGCAGGGACATAAGATAGTCATGATTACCTCCGCTCACACATTCTGTACTGCTGCCTGCTGATACTGACTCCATGCTAGCATGTGTTGACTTTATTTGTTGACGGTTTGTGAATAATTTAAGCCAGTTTCATTGTGACGATATCTCCAATTTTATGATTCCTTCTTGTTAGTCACTGTGCATCTTGTCTGGCTGCAAACTATCTAGCAAATCCAAACCTCTTGGGATGTGTTTGCTGTCAATCTGAATTCTCCCTGCTGCACTGTCGGTTTCATCACCAATCATCTCTCAACCATATACAAGAAGCTTCTTTGTTCAAGTGTTCATCTTGTGGCTTTAATTAAAGGAAAAGCCCGGAAATGTGGAATATCTGTGATTCTGTTGGTATTTTAGATCCTACACATCAGGGATCTCCAACCCTGGTCCTGAAGAGCCACTGTCCTGATTGTTTTGACTCCAGTCCTAATTTACACAAACCTGATTCTAACAATTAGCTTCTGATAAGCTTACTGAAGCAGAATTATGTGCAGATGGAGTGAATACCTTCACCTATTACCAGAAAAAGTACTGGTAATATAAGAGAGTAGCTCTATAGTACTCTATGTACTGCTGTAGTATAGTATAGTATAGCTCTATGTACTGGTAATATAGGAGAGTAGCTCTATAGTACTCTATGTGCTGCTGTAGTATAGTATAGTATAGCTCTATGTACTGGTAATATAGGAGAGTAGCTCTATAGTACTCTATGTACTGCTGTAGTATAGTATAGCTCTATGTACTGGTAATATAGGAGAGTAGCTCTATAGTACTCTATGTACTGCTGTAGTATAGTATAGTATAGCTCTATGTACTGGAAATATAGGAGAGTAGCTCTATAGTACTCTATGTACTGCTGTAGTATAGTATAGCTCTATGTACTGGTAATATAGGAGAGTAGCTCTATATTACTCTATGTACTGCTGTAGTATAGTATAGTATAGCTCTATGTACTGG
>JACXGM010040641.1:0-10261 GCA_016801145.1 Umbra pygmaea
TCTTACAGGCAGTCTTTGTAAATACCACGGAATATATAATTAGGCGCAGTTTACCGTATCCTCCCACCTTTTTGCGTGGAACTCCCACTTTCTCCATGACCCTCCCACGAACGCATATTGAAAGCGCAACTTGTCTCTTGTCGCTCATGTGGCACGCAATCTGCGATTTTACCCAAGTGCGCCTGGTTAGTAAATAGCCGCATTGGTTACGTCCGTCTTTGCGACCAATTAGCGCCTGAAAACAGGCGCAAACGGCTTGATAAATCTAGCCCTCAGTCTTGTTTATTGGTGTTCCAACAAAAATCATAATGAACAAAGCTTCTTAAAACTGCTTTGCTTAGAATTAATTATTTCAACCCTTTATTTAAAATATCAAATACCTTAAAATACAGTGATACCGTCAAACATTTGAAAAACATTGGGGTATTAAATTTAAGCCATACCTCCCAGCCCTATAACAAGCTAATATTATTTGAGCAAATAGTCACTATGGACTAAACTAAAAAGTTAAGTTCCACCACTCACATACTACTGTACACCCACCTTCCTTTTTGAAAAATTGGGTAACATATATTGTCACCCTTTTCTCGCTCCTTTCGTGCCTGGTTTTGAAGGGGGGCAGGGTGTGCATTACGGACTACAGTGGCTCTCTGGATGTGTACTTTTTGCCAAGAAGAAGAAAACAAAATAGGATATGTAGATTGGTTAATAATTAAATGTTGAAATATTTTTTTTGCCTAATGTTCTAATCATTATCACGGGCCCTAAGAATTGTCCTGACCTTTCCACCCCATATGGCACCCCTGGGTCAAAATGACAAAAAAGGATTTACCATTGTTAGACCTTGAATAATGCAAAGAAAATAAGTTTAGATTACTGATTTAGTCTTTAGAAAAACCTGTACATATTGAAAATGTACTTGTTATTTGAATTGTGTGGCTATGAGCATTACTGCCAGGCTACAGTTACTGTATGTGGGTCACCTAAAAGCTTTCTAGTTTCAATGTTTGGTTCCCATAGTCTCATTCCGTGCCAACTGCCTTTCTCTGTTGATGCAAAAAGATCATCTTTAGAACCACACACATTTTTTTATAAATATTCTACAGTGCCTTGCTTAAGTATTCACCCCCTTGTGTGCTTCCACATTTTGTAGTGTGACAACATGGAATGAATTAGGATTGTATTGGAATTTTTACCATTTGTTTTACACAACACACAGAGCACTTTAAAGTTGCAAAATTAATTTTATTGTGACACAAGTTACATTAAAATTGAAATTTCCTTACATAATACATTCCTTACATGCAGTGTTTTGTAACATCCAAAACCATGGTCTCATGGTGCTTATATTTGATTAAATTCACACAGACATTTGCCCTTTGACAAACACTGTGGCATCACAACTCATCACTTCCTCATTGCAATTCCTGTTCAAATGGCAAAACATACATTGCATAGTGTATGAAAACACAGTCCTATCTAAACAGCCTTTTCTGAGTTGAAAATATTATGAAATAACTGTTGTACCATTTTTGGAAGCTGGTCACTCAAAGAAAAAGTAGTTATGTTTGCACACGAAATTTAACACAAATTTAAATAACCATAAACCCTCACTGGGTACCATAGCAACACAAGTTCTTTCAGACACACAATTCAACCATACACTATACATTCCCCTCAGTTCAATATTATGCCACAACTCCCAAAACAGTCCTTGGAAGTCATGACAGTTATAGTATTAACCAGGGCAAGTATCAGGTTGACTGCCAAAGGATTTTCCATAATTATTTGTACCGAAAGTAAAATGTAAAACTACAATATATAAATAATTCCAACAAACCTAAATGATACTAAACACTATCCCAAGTCCCTATCACTGGTTCCAATCTATATCTAGGCAATCTTACAATTTGCGCAGGAGTTTTGTGCCATTTTGACATGAGCTGTATCCCTTCTAGCCATTTCCCAGTATAGGCTTTAATTCACATTCAATGTTAAACAGATGTTCTCTCACTTAGGAATGTGTACATTTTCTGGGACTATATATTATTATATTTTCTTTTTAGTTAGTTTACATCATGGAAATATACAGTATCTCACAAAAGTGAGTACACCCCTCAGATTTTTGTAAATATATCATTATAACTTTTGATATGACAACCCAGAAGAAATTACACTTCACTACAATGTAATGTAGTGAGTGTACAGCTTGTATAACAGTGTAAATTACCGGTCCCCTTAAAATAACTCAACGCACAGCCATTAAGGTCTAAACCGATGGCAACAAAAGTGAGTACACCGCTAAGTGAAAATTTCCAAATTCAGCCCAAAGTGTCAATATTTTGCGTGGCCACCATCAAACCCTAATGGCGTATGGTCTGAGCACTAACAGGCTGACCCCCCACCCCTTCAACCTCTGCAGGTTGATAGCCTAGGCCATCTTTATGTAGAGCAACAACTATTTTTTTTCAGATCTTCAGACAGTTCTTTGCCATGAGGTGCAATGTTGAACTTCCAGTGACCAGTATGAGGAAGTGTGAGAGTGATAACACCAAATTTAAAACACCTGTTCCCCATTCACACCTGAAAACTTGTAACACTAACAAGTCTCATGACACCGGGGCTGACACGTTTGCCTGGCAAAATCACGAACCTGAAGACGCTAATGCGAAATGCATTGTTGGCTTAAATAAATGAAGTAAAGTCAACAGTGTGCGGTAGAGTGATTTTTCTTTTTTTTCTTTCACTTGTTATTTAATGTTAGCTACCTAGCTATATTTAGGGGCCTTTCTGAAACAAGTGCCTCCCCCCTCCCACAGAGTCACAGAGTGTACTCTGGTCGGAGTCACTTTCACAGCCAAATCAAATTCCCTTAATCAACGCGCAGGGTATAAATATGGCAGAGACCTTTCAGATGAACTTCCCTCTCGGAAATAGGATCTGGTCAGGATGATCTCAAATCAGCATCTCACAGGAGCATCAACAGCTGCGATCATCCACCAGATGTTGCAAAAAGACAGAATGCGGTCCTTGAGGCAACGTCCAAACTTGCATTGGCAGTGAGTTTAATAGCATGTTACCGCTGTATTATCAATGCCGTCATACGTGTATTAAAAAAACAACAATTATAGCGTATTGTCAGAAAATAGCATTTTTTTATTAAACACAATTTAATCTTTAGCCTATGTTGTTAACCTGTGTATGTTGATATAGTAATGTTAGTGTAGTTTCGGAAATTAAAAATCCTACATGTTTAAGGGTGTAGTCACATGGAACGCACATTTGAAAGAAGGGTCGTCTATACTACAGCAAAGGCTGTTACTGTCACAATCTAGGAATGATACTGTTGAGAATGATATTCTATATAATCATGTTTAAATACAGTTTGAACAGTTTAGAATGGTATTACTAGATGTGAGAGTTGTATAGCTATAGTTTGGGCCTGTTGGAGGATTCTAGGACATGTAAGACAGACAGGGAGAAGATTCAGGGTCAAGCCAGATAAGACTTTCCTTTAGGATGGGGGGAGTTGGTCACTATGACAACAAAGTGACTGGGACAAGGAAGCAAGGCCAAGAGTGACGTAGGACAGAGGGAGAGCCCTTAGAGTTCTTATATTATAACATCAGCATAAGCTGTAGCTTATGGGTTAGGACTTACATCAGAATAAACAGTAGCTTATGGCTTAGGACTTATAGCTTATAACTCTGTTATATATTGGACTGCTTATAACTATATGATATATTGTAGGTTAGACTGTAATTCCATCACAGGTCTAATACATGTAGGTGCCATTCAGACTAATAGAACAGGGCATTTTACTGACAGGACATTAGACAGATAAGGGTTACTGAGTTATTCAGATAACAGCTACACTACGTAGTATGGAACATATATGTTCCATACTCAAGGTTAGAACCTACGTAGGCAGAGGTTGAGGTGACCAGCACATGTTCTCACATGAGACAGTCACAGGTCTGAGGAGAATCTTCTAGAAGGTTTGCGAACAACAATGCTAGGGCTATATAACACAGTTCCATATGATCATTCGGGGCATTTCCCAGAACACTTCTTGATGCCTTGTTATGATGACCCTGTTTCCGTAACGAGAAGTACTTTATTAAACATTCTATTATCAACCGCAACCGGACTCCTGGAACCATAATTTCAACAAAGATCTTACCAAGCCTGAAATTACCTTCTATAAATTGGCGCCCAACGTTTACACTCAATATTTTAGTTAACTTGACTTTGACTTTCCTGGAGACCAACACATTGTATCTGCTGTTTTGGAGAACGAGTTGGGGGCTGCTGTCTTTGGAGAAATCTGAGAGAAAGAACTTTGAGGACCTGCTATCACACAGCTGTGTTGAGAGATAAGGCTGAGAGCCGTTGTCTTGGAGGCCAAAACTGAAGAAGACGAACTACACCAATCTGTCTGAGTTTGTGGACCTGATTGAAATCAGGACAAGTTCCGGGTTCTTTACAAGGTAGCTGACACCCGACTGAAAAACCAAGGAAGGTGCCAGGTCAAAAGGTGAGCCAAATGCATATCAGTCTTGGCACAATACCAGTAACAATGTCAATGACAGAAAGTGGAAGTCATTTTAATAGAAATGATGAGGAGAACCCTGTATATATGTATATGATCTTAAAATGTTAACAGGAGGGGTAAGACTGGAGTCAGGGGGAATGTGAATTGATTTTAGAATGTGATAAATACCTGGAAGAAGCTACAAATGTAAATATAGATAGTGGGAGGTTTCTTCTATTTTATTATTTTTCATATATGTAGTAAGACGTTACACTCTGTCTTACATTGCAATGTCAAATGTTTAAACACAATAGGTGTACGCTGATGACACATTGTATCTGTTTAATTAGAACTGGAGATTAGCAACTCCAAACAACTGGGATTACCTAAAAACTGACGTGTTGGATAAGCTTTTTCAACTCCCGAGGGTAGTGATAGATAACACATGTAGCGTCTTTTAACCCAGTAGACATAGGTGCGAGCCCCCCAACGGCGCGCCTGCTCTCTGCCAACGTGTTGCAAAGCAGGTAGACAACCGCGCGCTGATGGCTGCCGCTCGCAATATAATGCCAACAAATTCCCAACCCAGCTGCGTGTGATAAGGTGCTTGCGTAGGGACATGTGCCGACCCGTGTGTAGATATATACGCGCATTAGAATCCCTTAGCCCGTTGACAATTGATACATTTATAAATAAGAGAGATAAGAAGTTAAATATAAAGTAATTGCTAATGAGTGAGACCTAATGTTTTAGAAACATCCATGGTCAAACACATGTGGTACCTAGACATAGGGGCTAGCACGGGGACAACTCCCCGGAAAAACAGTCTAGGAAGCGTCTTCACAACGTTTCTTAGTCATACATGGTTATGTCACGGAAGTGTGATAAGCCAATACAACAGTAAGCTGTAACTTGTAAATATAAAATGCTATAGGATAAGGCATTAAGGTAAAGAGGCGATGCAGAACAGATTAGATTAATTAGGTATAAAATGCTATAGGATAAGGCATTCAAAAATGGTAGTTAGATATGCAGCCTAAAATAATCGTGGAAGGAGGAGTACATGAATTCCAGGGGTGAACAGGGAATAAATATGATGAGTGACAAGAGACCCCCTGTTGCAGCTAGCTAGTAAATAAAATAATCGAGGTGCACGTAGATAAGTGATTGGATCCAATGTAAATATAATGTAAGAAATATAATGAAAATAAACATAAAAACGGGATTGAGGGAAGTGTAGATAAGGGGTTAAAGCTTGCCCTTTTGTGAAATCTGCTAAAAGTAATGTTCAAGACAAGAGAGGAGGTAATATTTCCATGTAATTTTTTTTTTAACAGACCCAAAAGTAATTGGACAAAACCCAAAAATAAATAGACACTGAACATTTTCCCTTAGGACATAATTGGATTGAATAATTCGGCCCTATATCAGGGTTAATTCAGATGAAAACCATTGAAAATAGAGCCAATTATAAATGAAAGTTATCCTATAAAATATTTCTTGACAAAAATAGGAAATACCTCTCTGCTTAATTTTACCCATCATACAAGAAGAGAACAATAATATAGATAAGCAATAAGGAGTACCTATAAACACTGCGACGTAGTCATAACATCAGTTGGCCACTGGTGTTAAGCAAGCACGTACGCCACAAGGTCGTTACACACATGTATTACGCACAGACATAAAAATCAGGTTAGGCTCTCAGGATTTCTGACCCCCCGCACACATCAAAATTAACCCAATAATTTGGCCTACTCACGAGACACTCCCTTTAAGGTTGGCGACACATAGTGGCCAGCTAGGATGCACACACATAAAAGAACGCACATACACCATTTTCAAAAATTCTAGATCACGAATTGGAAGGGAAGTAGCTAAACACGTAGCGTCACTTGTAAGGCCTGAGAAAGAATAAACACTACTGATGGGGACAGAACCTGAGCAGCATAATATAATAAGATAAACAAAACTGTGTGTGATACATATTGAAGAAGTAATGAGGAAAATATGAGAAAATTAGGGATAAATAAAGAGAATGGAATAAAAGATTGTTGTTGTACTAACGATCTTAAAGGTACAATATGTAATATCAATCAAAACAATAACAAAATACATACTTTGCATTGAAAGAAAACATCACTATACATATATATATTTCTTAGCTGTGTACTTACATTATCCTAAATGTTTCCACCAACTTTCAAATCCAGAGAAATTTGTAATTTAATTTGAACACACGGGACGTTTCTTTTTGTCGCCCGTCAATGACGTCATATAATATAGTTGCTCTAAGTTCCAGGGAAACGCCAAACATAACGTGAATAAAGTTATAATATTTTTAACAACACATTACTTTGTCAGTGAAAATTTTTTCTGCCGGAGACGCTAGATTGGAAGGTTGTCATTGACGACGATAACAAAACCCATGATCCCACGCAACCTCCCGACGTCATCCAAGTACATCTTTTGCTATTGTTTTGATTGAGAGCCCCCTGGTGGCCAAAAATTACATATTGCATGTTTAAACATTTTCACACATATACAGGTGCGAGATACCAGCAGATGCCAGAGGTGAAATGTGAGCGAACACTCAGAAATGTTTTCTTCCCTCATTACATCTGCTAGAATTAGGATTGATATGTGTGAAATGTGATTGACGATGGAGAGAAGTCCATGACCAAATTGATATATTGGATATTTTTGTATATATGCATTGTTACATAAATGTTCATGTGTGATTGGAAAATTGGACCTGTTAAGTAGAGTTTACACTTTAGAAGTAAGCTACCGAAGAGACATATAAAAAACTGAGATACCGCATTAACAGAGACGCAGTTTAAATAAACTGGTAAAAGAACCATTTAAATGAAAGAAAACATTTAACAGAGAATTGTTGAAGCTTTCAGTTTCCTTACTATCAAACCAAATAGAAAAGAGATTTCCCTTACTCAGCCCCTCCTTTACAATGAAAAAGGAAAAAAAAGATTTTCACCACTCGCTTATAGTATAAAATTAAAGGTACAATAAAAGAATTTAGAGTTATCACAAAAATTATATTTTTATATTTTTTTCACTGGGTTTTAAAACTGTTTGTTATGATAGCCGAAAGAACAAACCATTTTTCCACTGTTGATAAGATTGTTTTGTTGTGATAACATTGTAGTAAAATAACATTACATTCAACACAGTGTTTAAGGATTGGGACCTGCCAGTTGGAAAGCTGCCAGGTTGATTCCTGACTGTGCCAAATGTTTTACCCCTGAGCAAGGCATTTTACCCTGAAGTTGCTCCAGGAATTTATTCCTGTGGAGCTGTAAGTCACACTGGACAATAGAGCGTACTGACACAACTAGAAATACATACATTTAATATAGAAGATAAGACAAATATTTGGAAGACAAAATCTGAATTACTATAGTTTAGATAGATTAAAGGCCATGATGACTCATGAGATTAGATAAGAAAAGTTGCGCACCTGCTGCTTAGTCGTGGTGCATGAGATAAATATAATAATTAGGGTTAAAAAGAACAATACATATGGTTTGATAAATTAAACTTTAGGTCGGTAGACCTTCATTAGGACACTATGATATGATATAGATAGGGTGCATGTTTCAAATAGGACACAAATCAAGTTTAATTTGGAAACACTTGGGTCTAAAACATAGAGAGTGCTAGAGGCACCGAAGCAATGGTCCGTATACTTGACTACCCTTCGCATATTCTTAAATATATAGAAATGAGAAATAAACAATTAAACATGAGCGAGCCAGATATGTGAAAAGGAAAATGTGTCATCAAGTGTCAAATACACCATTATACTGAACAGATTTAGTCTACAGTATAACTGCCGATCAAAAAGCTTGCACCATTATAGTTACAATTTGACAATATATGCACACATGTAAGAGGGCAAGTTAAAGCTCGATAACACATAGATAAATAACTGTCTGGGAAGGACAGGATTGGTTTGACTTTCCCAGTGCCCAAAAGAAGAGCTAGAGACAATTAAAGGATAGATATTTTGAACCAGCACCATGTAAGTTTAAACAAGTAAAAATGATTTAGGACTGGGTATTTTGAATTGGCATATTGAATATAGGAGTGGATAACATCACTTTAAATAATACAGGATAAGATAATGTTGACATTTAACAAATGTATATTATGGATAAAATTTGTTTTGTTTATTTTTGTGTATTTCCGGAGGTCGAACATTGTATTTTTTATTTTTTATTTAACCTTTATTTAACCAGGTGGGCACGGTGAGAACAATTTCTCATTTAAAACGGCGACCGGGCCAAGATAAAGCAAAAAGGTGCAAGTACAGATAGAGTTACACATAAATACAAATACACAAGAATTACACAAAGGGTACAATAAAGACGAAAGATAAAAAAATACAGTCGAAATACAGTCGAAGTTGAATGAGGTAGATGTAAGTACATGTACAATTAGTGCAAAGAAATCTTAGGTTTAGCGGTAGATCGAATTAGTATACATTGCAGGCAAATACAATGTAATAAGTTAACATCAGTATGACAATTTTAGTGTGCAAATGGTAGCAGTGCAAATAACGGTTGAAAAATAATACATTTAAAATAAATACTGTTCAAGTCAGTAAATACACAGGTGCTTATTTGGCAGAGTGCCACGGTAATGGATCAGATAGGGAAAGGTAGTGCACATGTGGGGGGGATGTCAGCAGGTGCAATGGTCAGACAGAAGCTCTGATAATTGAGATTTAAAGGAAGTTAGGGGGACAGTGGTCATGAGTTTCAGAGTCTTCTGTAGCTCGTTCCAATCGTTAGCTGCGGCAAACTGGAATGCATTTCGGCCAAAAGAGGTGTGGGCTTTAGGAGTGATCAGGGAGATGTACCTGGATGAGCGCAGGTTACGGGAGGGTGAGGCAATGGTGAGGAGTGTGTTCAGGTAAGGAGGGGTTTTTCTTAGGATTGATTTGTAAATAAGGTGATACCAGTGGGTCAGGCGCCGAGTGTGTAATGAGGGCAAGCCCACTAGTGCGTATAGGTCACAGTGGTGGGTGTTAAATGGGGCATTGGTAACAAATCGGATGGCACTATTATAGACTACGTCTAGCTTGTTAAGTAGGGAGGTAGAGGCAGTTCTGTAAATGACATCCACGAAATCAAGGATAGGAAGAATGGTCATTTTTACCAGGGTCTTTTTGGCAGCATAGGTGAAGGATGCCTTGTTTCTGAATAGGAAGCCAATCCTAGATTTTATTTTAGATTGGAGAGTGATAATGTGACGCTGAAATGAGAGTGAACAATATTACCAGATACCTAGGTATTTGTAGGAGTCCACGTATTCCAGTTTGGACCCATCCAGAGTGGAGATGCTTGTCAGGTTGGCGGGTATGGGAAGTGTGCGGTTGAAAAGCATGCATTTAGTTTTGGTGGAATTTAAGAGCAGTTGAAGGTTATAGAAGGCGTGTTAAATGGAGTCGAAGCTCTTTTGGAGGTTAGTTAATACAGAGTCCAATGAAGGGCCAGATGTGTATCGAATGGTGTCATCTGCATAGAGGTGGATCTGAGAGTCACCAGCAGCACGAGTGACCTCATTAATATACACAGAAAAAAGTGTCGGCCCAAGAATCGAACCCTGTGGCACCCCCATAGAGACATCCATAGGTCCAGACAACAGACCCTCAGATTTGACATGTTGAACCCTGTCAGAGAAGTAGTTGGTGAACCAGTCGAG
>JACXGM010040642.1:0-10264 GCA_016801145.1 Umbra pygmaea
ATGAAATTCACAAGTTGATTTTCAAGATGTTTGAATCCAACCCTCAATCGGTTGCCGAATTTGGTGTCCATTGACCGTTGTTACATAATTTTGTTCTCAACGAATTACACAATGTACAGTAAAGACTTGGATTTGTTTCGTTCGTCGAGACCCGATGTGTGATTTGAGGGTTCTTTTAACTATTTTTAGCAGTGTAGTATTACTAGCAAATTGAGAATTGTCCATCAACGTTGATTTGGATAATGTTAGCTATTTTGGACTGGCTCTGAGAGCTTTTTTATTTAAATAAAATACTATAGCAACATTGCATTCTATTATAGGCCTGGACAATAAATTGTTATAAAATTGCAATCTCGATTCACCCTGTTCGCAATTTAATTTTGAATTTTGTTTTTGTAACGACATGTTCAGATAGAGCTTGTATCAGGGCCATATTTAGTTCAATGTGTTATATGTAACTATTTTAGGCAGACTACTTAAATGGCCAGTATGTACTTTATTTTCTTCATTAATTGAAGCCTGTATGTTTATGTGATGTGCAATGTGCTATAGAGATTGCTAATGTGTCGTCATCATGACATATTCCCGTGGTGAACGCAAAGCATTTTGGGAATCTGCGGCACAAACTTAAGGCACCCATGCTAACTATTTTTTTATTTAACAGGCTTATGCACCAGTAGCTCCAACAGTGTTTTACTAGAAAGTGGATTTAGTAAGACCAGTAAACGAGTCAAAGTTTTCACAATTTACCATGTAACTTATGCATAATGTGTTTGTCTTAGTAAGTTACGTTGGTGTGTTGAATTCTGACTGCATGCAGATAGATGAGAGAGATCGAAGAGTGGGGTGCTTAAAACATTAGCATACTTTTGAATGGACAACAGTTCTTCCCCACTATTACAATCTCCAGGTCCTGGACCCATCAATCTGTAAAAAAGACCTGGGCCTGCTGCAGCGACTTGAATTTACTGAATACTTTGTGTGTGTATGCACTAACACATAATATCATGTAGTTGTATATATATGGGTGCTGGAAGTTGGGCAACAGGTTGACGTCCCTTGACCAGTCGCTATGCTCGTTTATTTTCTAGTCATATCTCGTCTTTGCATTAGGATTTAGTTTTAGGCGGTATGGTCCCACAGTGTTTTCTTTAGCCCGCTGCATTTTGTAGGATTATTTGCTGTTTTTCACGCTAAGTTTTCATTATTTTCATGCCAGAACACTAGCCTGCTATGCCAGTCCATGTAAACTGGCCAAACATACCCATAATTATTTGCGTTCCGATGACGTTGCCGCCCACTTGGTCACATGTCTTAGCGATCTATATAGGTCCCAAAAACAATCTAGATTAGGTACTGCCAATTTGTTTTGATTTGTCATGGTTCATGTGTGCAATATACATTACACGTTGTGGGAAAAAAAGCATGCCAGAGAATCCTGGTATCAATTCTAAGCTAAACAATTGTGATTCATATTTTTCCAATAATCGTGCAGGCCTAGTCTACTAACTCTTTGCCTACTTGCGAGCCCTTATAGTGTACATGTAATTCAGACTAAATTAATAATGAATTATACTTTTATACAGTATAGCGCTTTATAAGGAAACCAAAGTGCTTTACATAGTGAGGGAGAAAGCCCACCTCATCCACCAAAAATGTGGAGCATTCACTTGGGTGATTAGCCCCATTCAACTTTTGACCAAGAAAATAGCTGCACTCTCTGTATGTGGTCGATTACAATACAAACAACCAGGAGATAGTGACAAATCTGCAATATAAACAAAATCCTGTTTCTTATTCTGCAGAGAACATGGCGGTGCTTAGAAGCTACACTCGATTTACCGAACATTTAAATTAGCTCGTAGATTCTGTTACCAATTCTGCTGGATATCAATCCTAAAAATTGCACCTTTAAGATGGAAAAGCAACTCCCTAATCTACGTCAGTCACTTTTGAAAACAAGACAGTTCAGGTGGTGTGGTGGAAGTAGTCTGGATTTCACTTTTATAAGGTCTTCTAAGCCCCAAATTCATCAGCTTTCCAAAAAAGTGTTCAACTTAAGGCACTTTTTTCTGAAGAAACACGTCTTGTTTTTTATTTATCAAGATACTTTTTTTGCTGCCACCATTTCCCTTTGTTGGATTCTAATGAAGTTGACGGCAGCAGGGTCTTCCCTGCACCCAATCAAAACCCACTGTCATGCATCTGTCATATTTCTAACAAACACGAACCTCATACAAATAATTGTAGTTCCATACATTAACAGGGGGCCTGGTGACACAAAAATATATTTGGGCTGCTGCCAATACATCTATATATATATATCTAAGCATTTTATTCTCATTAGTGTGGACATGGAGCCATTGTCATTAGTGTCTAAGATCTCAAAACAGTATTTGATATAATGTTTCCAAAAGCGGAATGGAACTCTGCTAAGTGCTTTTAGCTTTGTTGCCCTGTCATCTTGGAACACTTTGCAGGAAGACGTTAAATTAGCCAACAACCAGATACAATTATCTGCTGAGCAGACTGCATGTTTTTAAACCGGCTCTGTGGAACTTTTCCATGAATGCACACCCTTAAAGGATCACTATAGACCCCTACACAGCTCAAAGTCATTGTGCCGGTCATGTACCCAACACGGCAGTCACTAAAAACATCTTCTCGGCATCTTTGTTAATTCGCAACTCGGCCACCGTATGTGTGGAGGAATTTAAACAATGACGTCACCGCAACATTTTAGAAACTATAAAATTAGTTTTGGATCAATTTTTGAGTCAAGTCGATTACAGAATAAAACTGGACAAATAATGATCAGGAAATCAATGGAATGCCTGTTTCAAAAATGTTGCAGTGACGTCACTTTACGAAATTCCGAACAATTACAGTGGACGCGTTCGGAATTACCGAACGTGCTGAAAAGGTGTATTTAATGACTGTGATTTTGGAAATATGATCAGCACAATGAATTTGAGCTGTTTAGGGGTCTGGAGTGATCCTTTTAATGTTATGGTTTGCCTTGTGCTTTTTTTGTCCAGGACATACACGTCTGTGACAAATTGTTAAATTATATTTTGCAATGTTGTTAAAAAGGCTGTGTTTAACCAAACATATTCATCTTTTTATCAGTCAAATCTGATATTTTCATACCACTACATTTTAATTGATCAATCGGGTCAAAAGACACATCACTGAAAGGTCTGTCTGTGTATTCCAGTGGTTACAGACTCTGACCCTGGCAGACATTATCGTCAGCTTGGCCTCCTAACCAGTCCTGCATGGGGCAATTTTTTTTTTAAACCCACAGATTTGTTATTGCTCACAAGCAGTATGCATAAAACAAATAACAACAAACAAGCCACACATACAAATACAGTGCAATTAAAACTCAATTAAACATATTCTAAAAAGCCTGTATAAAAAGATGTGTCTTTAGACGCTTTTTAAATGTCAACAAGCAGTCACTATTGCGAACATCATGGGGAAGAGTTCCATAGGCGGGGGGCAGCATAACTAAAAGATCTGGCACCCATGGTAGTCAGTCGAATTCGAGGTAACACAAGAGAAATTGAAGATCTAAGAGCACGTGAAGGACTGTAAACATGGAGAAGTTGAGTAAGGTATTGGGGTGCAAGATTATGAAGTGCGTTACAATAGTCTATACGTGAAGTGACTAGTGCGTGGATAAGAACTGCAGTATTGTTGTTTGAGAGAAACGGACGGAGACTGTTAATATTACGTAAGTGGAAGCATGCAATCCAAGCAATATTATTGATTTGACCCTCAAAGGATAGTGTGCTATCCATGATGACATCCAAATGTTTAACCTGTGTGGAAGGACAGATTGTTTTACTGTCAATGTACAAAGGAAGACTATTAGATTTAGATACAAAAGATCTAGTGCCAACTAGTAAAGCCTCAGTTTTGTTGTCATTAAGTTTCAAGAAATTAGCTGAAAGCCAATCTTTAATTTCAGCTAGACAGCTGGACAAAGATGGGGGAGGAAAAGAACCAGTGGGTTTGGCAGACATGTAAAGTTGGGTGTCATCTGCATGACAGTGGAAATTAATATCAACTTCCTCAAAATATAACCGAGAGTTAGCATATAGATAATAAAAAGAAGCGGGCCTAAAACAGAACCCTGGGAAACACCAGTGGTAACTGTAGATGTTCTTGAACAAGAGCAGTCTCAGTACATTGGTGGGGATGAAAACCAGATTGAAATAGTTCATATAAGTTATTATTGGAAAGATGTTCATGAATTTGAATTTGAATACACTTTTCCACTACCTTAGAGATAAATGGTAAATTTGAAATTGAGCGAAAATTATCAACATTTATTCGATTGCCCCTTGGTTTCTTAAGTATGGGAGTAATAATAGCAGATTTTAGTATTGGAGATACAGCACCAGAAACAATTGAAGCATGAACAATTTTAGTAATCAATGGCAACAGGGCAGGTAGACAAGCTTTCACTAAAGGACTTGGTAGAGGGTCTAACTGACAAGTTGAGGATTTAGATTTATCTATCAGGCCCATTATCTCTGAAGTAGTTGGTAGTGTAAAGTTAGAAAGAACAGAATGGGGAGGTGTGAGACTGGTAGATTGACATGAGTTATTATGGAAAGTACTAGTAAGTAATTGCTGATGTACATTTTCAACCTTAGATGCAAAAAAAGTCAAAAGGCGGTCACATAAATCAGTGGAATACATATCAGATGGCAAAGAATCAGGAGGTTGCAGAAGATTGTTTACCACCGAGAAAAGGAGTTCCCATTGCTAGCTCCAATGATGTTGGAGTAATAATTAGATTTAGCTTTGGACAGTTCGTTTTTGTAGTTTTGAATATGTTCACAATACATGTTCTTTATGAACTGTTAGGCCAGATCTAGTGAACAACCGCTCTAACCTGCGGCCTTTAGTTTTAAGTTCACGCAGTTCAAGTGTAAACCAAGGGGCTGAATGTGCAAATGAAACATTTCGAGTTCTCACAGGTGCGAATTCTTCTAAAATCATGTTCAGTCCATCATTATAATATGTGACTAGTTCATCAACAGTAGAGAAATCACATTTACTGGTGAAAATAGCAAGATCATCAGCAAGAGTAGGCACGTCAATATTCTTGATATTCCTAAATGTGTTTGGGCGACAGAGGTTTACCTTAAAAACTGCCAGTTGGGCACAGAAAGACACCAGCATGTCATCTGATATGGTCAGATTAGAAACAGTACAATTATAAGGTGTTATACCAGAGCAGCAAACAAGATCAAGAATATGCCCCTTAATATGAGTGGGCAGTGTGTTCAATTGTTGCATACCAAAGCAGTCCAGACATGATAGGAATGCACTTGTAGATGCATTACTAACATTATCTACATGAACGTTAAAATCACCCAGCATAATAACATTTGGAGACATAGAACATACATAAGTCAAGAGTTCAGCTAGTTCAGTTAAAAAGGCATTATTGCTCTTGGGAGGGCGGTAAATAGTTGTGAGGATGGTTGGAAACGCCCCATTAACTTTTAATGAAATTGATTCAAATGAAGAATATGTAGTCAAAGTTAACTGAGATACCTTCAATTTCTTTTTATAAAGTATTGCTAGCCCACCTCCCCGTGTACTTCAGATGCATGAGTTTGAGGTACGTCCATTGGTACTGTGTACTTCAGATGCATGGGGTTGAGGTAGGACCAGTGTTACTGTGTACTTTAGATGCATGGGTTTGAGGTAGGACCAGTGGTATTGTGTACTTCAGATACATGGGTTTGAGGTAGGACCAGTGGTACTGTGTACTTCAGAAGCATGGGGTTGAGGTAGGACCAGTGGTATTGTGTACTTCAGATGCATGTGGTTGAGGTAGGACCAGTGGTACTGTGTACTTCAGATTTATGGGGTTGAGGTAGGACCAATGTAACTGTGTACTTCAGATGCATGGGGTTGAGGTAGGACCAGTGGTATTGTGTACTTCAGATTTATAGGGTTGAGGTAGGACCAGTGTTACTGTGTACTTCAGATGCATGAGGTTTACGAGGAGGAGCAAGCGAGGAGAGGAGGAAGAAGTAATTATGCAGTAACCTAATTTGATTTCTAAATATTTCTGACCTGTAATATAGTCTGGTCTTCAAAACAACACAATGGTTGAAGAAATTAGATAATTTGTTTGTATGAAGAGCCAAGCAAAGGCTGAGTGTAAAACATAAGATAAGAACAGAACAAGATAAGAAAATGGCTGGGGTCAAACACACTCAAAGTTGTCACTCATTCACTTCCAAATAAGTCCTGTTGTTTACCCACTTTTACTGTTTTCTCTTTTCTTAGACCCAGAAGGAGACCTATTTGGAGAAAGCAGACAAACTCTACTCTCTGATGAGTGCCGTCACAGACAAGGTACGTGAGCAGGTCTGCTTAGAACGTATGCACGTCATTCTACAGTACTAGTTAACATCAATGCAAAGTGAATTGTGATATTGCACTATTTTCTAATGGTTTTAAAGACTGTATGCTAATTTAGAAAGTGACACAGTGAATTCATTACACATAAAGTGACATATGTCAAGCCTTTTTTGTTTCAATGTTAATGACTACGGCTTACAGTTCAAAAATCCAGTATCTCAAAAATATTAAAATAATGAATTCATTATACAGAAATGTGGACCTGAGAAGAGGTCTAATCAGCCTTTAATCTCTGTCTGGTTCAGTACAAACAACCACAATCATGGGGAAGACTGTTGACTTGACAGTGGTCCAGAAGACACTCATTGACCCCCTCCACAAGGAGGGTAAGACACAATCAGTCATTGCTAAATGGGCTGGCTGTTCGCAGAGTGCTGTTTTAAAGCAAATTCATGGAAATTTGACTGGAAGGGAAAAGTGTGGTAGGAAAAGGTGAACAAGCGACAGGGATATACAAAGCCATGTGAGGATTGTCAGATTCATGAACTTGGGGAGCTTTACAATGAGTGGACTGAGGCTGGAGTCAGTGCATCAAGCCAACATGCACAGACATATCCAGGAAATGGGCTACAATTTTGCTACAACCGTTGCTCAGTAGTCCAAGGTCCTCTTTTCAAATGAAAGTAAATATTGCATTTAATTTAGAAATTAAGGTACTGTACCAGAGTCTGGAGGAAGAGTGGAGAGGCACATAATCTAAGTTGCTTGAAGTCCAGTGTGAAGTTTCCACAGTCTGTCATGCTTTGGTTTGCCATGTCATCTGCTGGTGTTGGTCTACATCTTTGCCAAGTTCAGAGCAGGGTTATTATAGTTTATTTACAGTTTAGTTTTAAATTAGTTTATTTCTATTAGTTTTGAAAGTGAACTTTCTAATTCAGTTTTGTTCCAGTTAGTTTCCAAACTGCTAGTTAGTTTCTATTTTTCAGTTATTATTCTATTTTATTTTTATAGTTTAGTTTCAGTATTAGTTTTAGTAGTTTCAGTTTTTGTAAAACATCTACAGGTAAAAATCTATGGATAATAAATGAAAATCTCTAAATTGAGACACATTTCCACTGCTGCAGAGTCCAGTGGCAGTGTGCTTTACACTGACTTGTGGCAAAGTTTGTATCCAATGACAGTGCCACATTTGTAGTCACTGAGCTATTCAGTACAACCTATTGTACTGCTAAAGCTCGTCTATTGAGATTTCATGGATTTGTGCTGAACTTTATGCACATGTGAGCTAGGGCTGCACGATTATGGCCAAAATTATAATCATGATTATTTTGGATTAATATTGATCAGGATTAATTATCACGATTATTTGTTGATTTTATCCAAAACAAATGTTGTCACAGGCTAATTATAACTGCTTTCACATCCATATAGTGCTACATTCCTGCTAATGTACAAATATGTGGATCAAAATGAAATGGTTCCTATTATTCACCTAAATTCAGCGCATCTGAATAAATAAAAATGGAAGAACGTATGTATGTTTTGTTGTTTTATATCTGTAAAAGCATGTAAACCATGATGAGAAAAACCTTTCAATGCATATTGTCAAGCCACCAGGGCTCCTGGACCAGATTGCAATGTCCTACATAATTGCAGAGTTGTTAATTTGTCATTTTCGCTTCCATATATCCTGTCTGTAATGTGTTTAGTAAAAAAACAACAGTCTTAACAACATGACCGTTTTTGAGGCACCATAACTCCGGCTCTTTTTAACCCGCAGGAATGATCTACCATTCATTTTTTTCATCAGGTCTTCCTCTTTCCAACAGTATTGCGACATAACTGGGCTTGATGCTCTAGAGCAGGGCTATTCAACTCTGGACCTCAAAGCCAGATCCACTCCACTTTTTCATTGCAACCCTCTAATCTGAGTTTTATTTAGACCTGGGACACCTATTTAGACCTGGGACACCAGGTGAGTCCAATGAATGTTCAGGTAGAACAGAAAACCAGCAGGCTCCGGACCCCGTAGGGTTAGAGTTGAAGACCCCTGCTTTAGAGCGTCGGGGGTCTTTGGAGAGTTTGGAGGCTCGATTACGCAAATTTGATTGTGGGAAGCCAAAATCGTGATCGTGATTAAAATTTGAGTAATTGTGCAGCCGTACTGTGAGCAAAAGTGTGGCTGAAACAGCTAAATTACATATGTTTGGGATTATAGTGTTATGTTTCTGTGTGTACAAACGTATTTTATACATTAAAAAATAAAAAATCATACCATGATACCATGATATTTTCTGTGACACCCCTACACTAACTATGCTATATTCAAAAACAATACTGGAATCTGTTCACACACACAAAGCATCTCATTCCATTAGTGTGTAAAATGTTACTATCAGGTTGCCTAGGTTAATTTTGCAATGTAATCTATGACTGTTGCATGTTCCCTGTCGAAAATTGTCATCAGAATCATCTGAATTACCCAAACTCATCTTTTTACCTTCAGTTGCTTGTAGATTAGTTCCTAAGAGACATTAGAAGAAAACAAAAAGGATGGCCTATGGTGGTCCAGTGGTCTAAAGATGGTGCCTCTGGTGCAGATATACTGATGATTTATGGGTTCCAATCCTACTCTGCCAGCAAAACATTTCCCCCCCCATCTCTAGCTTATGTCCTAAGACAACAACATGTAAAGGATCTTCTAAAGAAAACATATTGAAATATACCAGATTCTACATGTATTTGTAGTATGTTAGGTGCTGTCAAATTATTAAAACGATTCATTGTGATAATCTCATTTTCTGTAGTTAATCTCAATCGCAGTTTTAGAATGTTCAAATTTGTCCCGAAATAAATTATTTTCAGGTTTAAAAGCAGTGCATTGTGTTACACAACTATTGTAAACTATAGCTAGACTAGGAAATAACTACCGTAAGTGCAGTAGCTGTCTTTTTCTAAGTTGGTACATTAAAACATGTTGTCATGGCCTTTAAATATTGGCCCTCAAATAACCCATGGAAATCTAAATAGAAGGTTGCTGGTTTCTGATCCCATAATCCTACCATCTCCTACCACTGTGCTGTTGACCAATGCACCATGTACTGTAGTATCACTTCTATATTAGACTACTGTATAAAATTCAAATAATATCTGGAGAGTAGCTGGGCATGCAAACTTTTGATCTAACCTGTTTCATGGTCTTATCCATTCGCTCATGTTTACTAGAATGTGGTTAAAATGGGACCACCTTTGAAGGATGAAACATTAAGACCAAATACTTAAATTTTTCTAACAATTAAATTAATAGGAATCAAAATGCATAATTTAGGCTTGAATAATAGGCATGCATAGGGTAGGAAGGGAGGTAGAGATCTACAAATATTAAATTAGAGGGAGCTGTAATATTTACACAGTATGGAAGTTCTGTTAATTCTGCTAATTTAATGTTTTGGTGGACACGTGGGGGAGACGAGATATAACCCCTAATCATCTCCAAATGTCAAATATAAAGCCAACTTGGAACAGCACATCATATTTAAGCCACTAACGTATATGTGTATAACACCTAGTTTGGCAGGGTTCACTAAAAGGTGGCAGGTAAATAAATTAGTGCTGACACTATATTGCTCTATATAAACAATAACAGTAAAACTATCTGGACATCTACAGTGTAGTAGGGAGTAAAAAGGATACAATTAATGTGCACTTATGTAGTAGAAGCATTAATAATTAATGTATTTCCTTTTCTCCCGTTGCAATAGTTTGGGTTAAGAACGGAGAAATGCTTAATAAATGCCTATAGAGGATTTATAGAATAGACGTGGTTGGATATTTCCTAGCTAACTCTCTGACCTAATAATGATCATTT
>JACXGM010040643.1:0-10444 GCA_016801145.1 Umbra pygmaea
CACGCCCGGGTACCAGCTTCAGCCCGGCTCTGATGGCCGCGGGTTCTGACCCGTGTGCAAATTTTCAAGAGTTTTTGAGCATGTTAAGGGCCCCAAAAGTGCCCAAAAGGTAGGAAAAAAATAATAATAATAATAATAATAATAATAATAATAATCTTTAGGAAAACAATAGGGCCTTCGCCGTTGGCTTGGGCCCTAAAAATACTTACCTTAATGCTGCCAACTAATACAGACACAAATCTTTATCATTATTTTGGCTGACACAATAAAAATTTTAAGTAACATATGTACTCTAGTGGTTTCACTTAGACTGTGTTAAATTGAAAAACTGCATCTGCGTTTCAAATCGCATTAAATTTAGTATATGATGATTTAACACCGAGAACTGTATGGTAAGTGCATTTGACTATGTACTCTTTTACTGTGCATTGATGCACCTGAAATTAATGCACTTGCTTTTTTATAGTCATTTTATGGTAAATCTAATGTATTGAAGTATAAGCCTCTGTGTGCCATAGTACAATAAAGGTATACTTAATGAAGAACAGCCATTTACTGAACATTAATCAACGACATTTGCATTGCTGTCAAGTAACTTCTTTTTATAATAATAGACAGTACAGTGATGATCATGTTTGCTGTACACTTGATTGCCCTCAACTGCCGTCAGTCATTTGATTCTAAGCACTTGAAGAGAATCTGATTGGATCAATATTTTCGTTTGTGGTCATTATGTGAAAGTACAAAAAGTAAACAAGATAACAGCGATGTTTCGAGGTATGATACAGTGAATAGTGTAATGGTGGGAGAAGCCCAACTCTTTCCTCCTGTCCTGCAAAACAGAGAAACTGTACAAGAGGTTTTGGGAATCCAAATAGACTTTAATGACAAATCAGCATAATAACATAAGTTAACCAGAGTCCACTCCCCAAGGTCAAGCAGACTCCAAATCTAAGGGTTACACTCAGTTTTATCACACATGACATCACTTTATGCCAACCCCTTGGGAGGGCTTTTCCCAAACTTCCCAATATAACTTATTCTATGATGTCAGCTGGTCACTCCCTTATGATAATAATATGGGTTGGTTGAATTTTATAGACAATAGTGGCACAGTTCAAGGACCTTATTAAAATGTCAGGCCCCTACCATTTAATACATTTCATGGTATTCCAAATACATTTCATTACAGCTTGATGCATTTTTTATACTATTCCATTACAAGATGTTCTTGTATTAAATTTATAATTATACTGTCTACCATACTGATTGTCAGTGTGTGCATGTGTTTGTGTGTGATCAAACATATTGATACATACAAATACTATGGCTTTCTAATGAAAATAATTAATTCTTATAAAAATAATACCACAATAGCTAGCTAAAGCAGCATCAATATGACTAATAGGCGGCAACCCGCCATTAGTCACTCTAACCTTATAATTTCATGTAAATTTTACCATAATATACTGCAATGCTATGTTGTAAATAGTATAAACAATCTAACTTATCAATTCACAGCACTTTAAACAGCTTTAGATCATACCAAAAATTGCTGCTGTTACAGCTGCTCCCATAGACTTCAATGTACTAAAATCATCTGCTTGGAACTGTTGAGAGACCCATGAACCACGTGACCGTTCCACGTGACTGTCGCATATCATTACCCTCCATTGACGCAACTCTCTCTCTCTCAATGGCTCTGGGTCATGGATAAGAGAAGCTCTGGGTGGGCCGTGACCGGCCTCACACTCCGGTACAGTTGGTGGCGGCGTATGTACCATCAGTTGGTTGCGATCCGCCATTACCCCATAGAAGAAGAAGAATTTCCGGTTCCGGTTCCTTTCCGCTCCACCGTGTCATCTAGCTTATCAATTCACAGCACTTTAAACAGCTTTAGATCATACCAAAAATTGCTGTTGTTACAGCTGCTCCCATAGACTTCAATGTACTAAAATCATCTGCTTGGAACTGTTGAGAGACCCATGAACCACGTGACCGTTCCACGTGACTGTCGCATATCATTACCCTCCATTGACGCAACTCTCTCTCTCTCAATGGCTCTGGGTAATGGATAAGAGAAGCTCTGGGTGGGCCGTGACCGGCCTCACACTCCGGTACAGTTGGTGGCGGCGTATGTACCATCAGTTGGTTGCGATCCGCCTTTACCCCATAGTAGAAGAAGAATTTCCGGTTCCGGTTCCTTTCCGCTCCTCCGTGTTAGCTGCGTGGCTGCGTTAAATAACGTTACAAACGCTTGCATATCGCAGCTGTTTTGTATCACATTTGACAAATATTAACGTCATGTCGTACCCAGCAGATGAAACTGAAGAAGTACGTACTAATTGTATTTACAACAGTTGGATTATAACGCACTCCGACTATATGAACCGGCTGTATATACGGTACCACACATGTTAGCTCTGGAACCTACCTGGTAGATGGCTAAAGCCTTAATGACGTAGCTTGTTGGCTAGCTGGATAAATATGCGTTTGGTTTTTAAAAGGGTTTCCGATCAAATATGTAGCACTATTTACTCTTCATGAGTGAAATCATGTTTATTCATTGTTTAATTAGACAACTATCCAGTTGGCTAATGTAAACTCGTTATAATGGAGTGTAGCAGTTAGCTATCTAGCTAGTAGTATAGCCACGAAACGTTGGTGAGTCTAGTTATTGTACTCTCCCAACATCTCTCTGTTCTGACTTGACTTGCCTGGTTTGTCCGATTGTGATTATCAGATGAATATGCGCTGAGGTGATACATGGTATAGTTTTTAAAATTAAAAATACCCATACGTTTACCTATCAGCTGCTGTAGTTATTTAACTTGAACCACAATAGTTTTAGCGGATATATGTTGACAACAAAGGTAACAACACAGGTTTAAACGTGGGTTTGGGTTGTTCAAGAACGTGTTCGCAAGTTTAGAAGAAAGGAATTAACACACGTAATTTTAACTCAATGTTCACATTTCTCCATCCATCCACAGTATGACCCGTATTCCTACACAAACGATGATTATCTCCATACTGGTGAGTGTGCAGTTTCAAGTAAATTATTCTTTCTTATTTCTACTCATCCACTAAATTGCCATTTTAGTCTACAGATATTTCCCTTGAACACCATAAGATCATCCTTTCCTAATCTTTCTGTAGGTGACCCTAAAGCTGACCTAGCCTATGAGCGGCAGTACGAGCAGCAGACCTACCATGTTATCCCAGAGGTAATCAAGAACTTCCTGCAGTACTTCCACAAGACAATCTCAGACCTCATAGACCAGAAGGTGTATGAACTGCAGGCCAATCGCGTGTCGAGTGAGAGCATTGAGCAGAAGATCTACGAAATCCAAGATGTCTATGAGAACAGGTACTTTCTCCAATACTCTGCAAAACAAGTGTCATTATGGATATGAGGACTTTGCTGGATACGATTATGTAATGTTTTATCCGTGATGGGAGAACATTTTTATTTTCTTTCCGGATAAAGGATTATCTCAAGTCAAACACAAATGATTTGCTCAATAGAATTAGGAATAAATAATAAAAACGTTTGACATGGTGTAGCCTGCATTATTTTCTTACCAGCAACACTGGGTTGAAACCCTATCCTCAATTCCCAAGACAGGTAAACACATGGGTGGCTCCAAATTCATAACGTATTTCCACAGTTAGATATTTCTTATGCCAACAATGTTGATTTAAAATTAGTTGTTAATCAGCAATCTTTTTTTAGAAATGTTTTCTTTAGTGGGTGGTTCCATTGCTTAAGATGTCCCTGATACCAGCTGATTAAGCCAATGCGAAAATTCTGTTATTAGTAGGCTAATTCTAGACATGTTACTGGAACGATGAGTTTACACTAGGACTGACCCTTTTCAGTTGAGTGGTCGATTGTTTGGTCGATATACTCTTGGTCGGCTAAGATCATTCTTTTGTTGTTCAGCCGTACGGATGTGTGACAGCCGCAGTTGGTGGATATTAATTGGGGACGGCGGGCTGATGTTACTCTCGGGACCAGAGCGAATGAAACAGTGCGCAACGCATCAAACCCAGTGTGCGAGACACCAAACCCAGTCTGTGATACCATTCCGTTTCCCCCAGTCTGAACAGTAGCTAATATGAGCCCGCACCCAAAATTAAGATCCACTGACCGCGGCTGCTGTGTGAGATCTGATTCCTGCCTGTGTCACTTAACTACACCATTGCTGAAAGAAATAAATGTGCTACAGAATATTATATTATGTAAGACAAACAGAGCAACACTAATACAATTATTTTTCTAACAAAGGTGTTTTTCAAAATTATATTCAATAAGGCCTACCACATACCGTAAGCTGATATTCCCTTTCGTTTATCTGCATAGTTTTTTCATGTGAGCACGCAATTGTAGCAGTTGCTAGATTCCTTTTAACCTGTCCTAAACTTGAAATGTACTGTTGGTGTTATTAGAACTTTATAAAAAATGCATAATAAATCCATAGGTATGGAAGCATTTCGTCAAACAAGTTGAATGCAAACTCTACCAACAATGGTTTTCATAACATTGTTCAACGATAAATATGGCGTAGCCTACCACTTCAAAACAGCTTATGTAGGTGCATGCTAACACGCATTGCTTTGAATAATATACTTGTTAACAAAACTATAGTCTACAGGATTTCGTCTTTAACTACAGAATTATTCTCTTGCGCGAGGAGTCGGAATAGCCTAATGTTCTTCTCTATTTTCGTCACCGTCTGACTCAACATCAAAAATAGGCTACTTTGAAAACCACGTTTGAGAACACTAGCAACGTATATTGTTTGAATGCCTTTTAATTAAATGTGGAAGTAAAAATAACTTCTTCTTTGTATCGTTTTGAATAGGCATTGTATTTTGACAAGTTATATGTGCACAATCAAGGACTGTGCATTCGAATGGACATATTCAGCACTCGTTTGATGCCAGTACCCAATTTTGATGTACTGATGGCTGATCTGATGATTAATTATAATTCCCCCTTACTCATCATATGCAATGCAATATAGCTAGCTAGTTAACCCTTGCGCAGCAGTTATTTTTTGAATGAGTCGTTTTTCCCTGAAAGCCTTGAGGAAAACAGAACGGATAAAAGTTTTGGTTGATAAAAAAAAAAGGGAAAACTGTTCTGTCGGAACGAAAGCAGTGAACCTCTACCCAGTATTCTAGACTAATATTAACAACATGAAGCTAACGTGATTATATGCGACTGAATTTATCTCCTTTCATGCTAACTACAAACTTACCATGGCTTCTCTGCAATTACAATTTTCTCCAGACTAGCTCACAACAGATGCGCTGGCTGCACACAGTTTTCACGTGATTTGCTATCGAATTGTAACACTAGAGGAAGTGGTTTTTCACCAAAAATGCTGATTAATAATTATTTTGAAAACTCATAATCGGCCATAATTAATCGGCCAGTCCGATTAATTAACCGACCTCTAATTTGTGTAATTCATGTTTAGCTTTGTCATCTTTGCTTTATCTTGGCCAGGTCGCCATTTCAAATGAGAAATTGTTCCCAACATGCCCACCTGGTTAAATGAAGGTTAAATAAAAAATGATTATAATAAAAAACGAATCTCTCTTTCAGTCTTTCTATTTCTCTCTCACACACGCAACTTACATGCCCTCTCTCTTACCAGTAGTTGTTTAAACATCAGTTTCATATTTTCGTCTTTGTCTACTCTTCTCAGCTGGAACAAGCTGACTGACCGCTTCTTCAAGACATCTCCCTGGCCAGAGGCTGAGGCCATCGCTTCTCTTGTTGGAAACGGTAAGTCTGTCAGCTTACTGACACTTCTCTGGTTTGGATACACACTGTATTTAGCTGACTGAGGAGTAGTAGCAAATGGGGCTGTGACAGTAATTGAAAAACTGATACTTGGCAGTTATGGATAGACTGTCATGAAAATAACTAGCAAATTAGTGTGTATATATAATTGGTTTTAATGAATTTTATTTTCTGACATGGCTTTGAATAGCTAATGAAAATGTTTAGGGCTGTTTGTGAACTTGCTTACTCAATGTCCTTTAGTTGATTACCTGTCTGTACTCAAGGGTTGTGCTCTAACTGAAGTATATTGTAAGCCTATTCATTTGTTTAGCCTACATATTGTATCTTTTTCATCTTTAAATTTTTTATACAATTTTACTTTATTTCTAGATAACAATGAATAAAGATGGGACATGCTGTTTAAACAGAATTTAAGCTATGCTGCTGGTGGTTTGGGTGATAAAGTTCTATTAAAGTGTATCAAGTTTTATTTGAAGGAAAATTGCTGAACTAAGACATGTATCATAACACCTTGTTTTCTTCTTAAAATAAACCTCCCGCAAATTTGGAATGTGCTTGAGTCTGGACATTCAGTGCATGTCAATTGCTGTCAATCTGTTAATTCTTGTGTGGTTACAGTAATGTTGGCTATAATTTATCATTTGTAATTCACAACACACTAATTCCCTTCTAGGTTACTAACTACGCCATGGTGTTGCAATGTTCTGTCTTCCGCACATGCTGCTGGGTGGAATACATTAATTAATTATTGTTTGGGCCCAGTATGTTCAAGCAATGCACAAATAGATCTGCTTTGCGATGTTAGCTTCTCTGGAGCAACAGTAGCTGGCTACAATATTGTAGCTTGTTTTGTTCATGAAGTTATTTTCATGAACAGAAGTTTTACATTAATAGAAAAACAAGTGACATTTATTACTGCTGTGTCGCATGCATTAGTGTTTTTTTAAGCGTCTGTTGTGAGGTTCTTTGATCAAGAACTACCAACAGCTGTTTTTGTATGGGATAGCAGCAAGCCAAATTTGCCAGTTGAATTAATTTATACATTAGGTACAAGCTGATTTCATTTATCATAATTGGTAGCTTCATTATGAAAAGTTAATATTCTATATGTGAGAGGGAGATTTTCACAGTATTTAGTGTATATTTTGTGTTATAAGTTGTATGCTGACTATGGTAGATCACTGAACATTAATTTCCAATGAGACAGAAGTTAAAGTCTAACTCTTGCCAAAATGCCACCTACGGTCTTTTTTTAATGTACTTGAGTCAAACTTTTGTTTTAAAGCATAATTAGGACGGAAACACCACTTTTTAAAAAAAAATCCTTATTTTTGGTTTTGGTCAAATCGCCTTTTGAACGGGAGGAATAGGGGCACTACTATGATAGCATCAAAGTCGCTATTTTTAAAACACAGAAAAGGCTCGACACAACATGAAACTTTGCTCGATGTTTCACCAGGGGCTGTACACATGAAATCCAGCATTGAGAACATTGTTTGTGTACACAGTGTTTACCAAAAAGAAAGGTTTTGTACAACTCTCCTTGTTTCTTATGGCTGCCATTTTGCCAGTCAGGAAAGCCAAGGGTTTTAATAATGATGTCTTGCTTTGCTGCCTGATTTCAGATGCTGTGTTCCTGATCTTGTATAAGGAGTTGTACTACAGACACATTTATGCCAAAGTCAGCGTGAGTATCCATCCTTCCTGCAATAGAACCACCTTATATAACAAAAACACCTTAAAGGACAATTCCAGCGCAAAATGATCATAGGGGTTAATAACACGTGGGTATCGAGTCAACCGTTCTCTGGGATATGTTTTCATGTTAATCAAATGTACCCAGTTTAACTGATATTATCTTATAACACTAGTTATGAGGGCATGGATGAAGTAAAAATGAATTATTTTATACCACTAACAAGGCTCAAAATAGCACCACACTTCCACGGTAGCATAACGAGGGTCCCTACATGCAAACTGAAGCATTGTAAGTGTACAGACAGTTTATTGTCGTAGCAAGGTGTTCGTGGTTCAACTGGTCAAGTCTGTTTTCCCAAGATGGCGCCTGCCTGTATACGCAAATGGTACTGTCTTGACTTGGTACCCATGTGTTTTTAACCCTTAGGTTCATTTTGCGCTGGAATTGTTCATTAACACCTTATTAACAAGAAATCTGTCATCACTAAGTGGATGGATCTATGACAAAAGATTCATATTGAACATGCCTATAATAATGCCACTACATAAAGGACTAGTTAATTAACGCTATCATGGGTTGTTTGACCATCAGGGTGGACCCACTCTTGACCAGAGGTTTGAGTCTTACTACAATTACTGCAACCTCTTCAACTACATACTAAGTAAGTTGTTAGTTCTAAATATGTTTCATCAGAATATTTTCATGATTCAAATAACATTGTTTTACATTGGACTTCTTCAGTGTCTCACTAAGCTGGTTTAAATTGTGTTGTACACAGATGCTGATGGCCCTGCCCCCTTGGAACTGCCCAACCAGTGGCTCTGGGACATTATTGATGAGTTTATTTATCAGGTAAATTGACACAAAATATAGGAAACACTAGATTAAATGAATACGAAGTACGTTGAAAGGACATTATACGGCTATGCTTTTAGAAAGCCAATGTCTCATTGTCCCAGCTCTTCTGGTAGCTTGTGGTGGGCCAAACCTTTTTTTGTTATTGCTTGTAGTTTGATAATATATTACAAAATCCACCTGTGTCATTTCTTTTTCCCCCTCTGTCTTGAAAGCTTTGATATCTTGTGGAGTTGCTTACTGCATTAGAATAAGAGTCAACCATTGTCTTGTTCTTCCCTGACCAGTTCCAGTCGTTCAGTCAGTATCGATGCAAAACGGCAAAGAAATCAGAGGAGGAGATTGAGTTTCTGAGGAACAACCCAAAAATCTGGAATGTCCACAGTGTTCTCAACGTGCTTCATTCACTGGTGGACAAAAGCAACATCAACCGGCAACTGGAGGTCTACACCAGTGGAGGTAAGAAAGATTAATGTGTGGGACTTTACGATTCTGTATGCAAAGAGCTGGTTCTGATCTAATGTTCCAAACCCTAATTGATTTGAATGTTGTCTACATACCTGCAAACTAGTCGCTTTTCAGCGAAAATCGCCGTTTTGAATGGGAACATGTCATCCACATGAATCGTGTAGATCAGAAGAGTTTTTATTGGGGGGGGGGGGGTACAATTTCCCCTAAACACAAGTTTTAAAAAACCTGCTGCGGTTTTCACATCTTTGTTGATATATCACGCAAGTCAATTGGCCAATCACAGTCAAGATAACGGCAGCGTCTTTGAAAAGCCCCTGGCTGCAGCTTCAACTACCGGGCAGAGGCCGTTTATGGATTCTAGGGATGGGCCGATACCACTTTTTATGGAACAAGTACAAGTAAAGAGCATTTCATTTTGGGTACTTGCCGATACAAGTACCGATACGAGTACTTTTAAGAACTATGCCAAATGTCACATTTATAAAGCTAAAATCTGCTATTTCTTAGATGTTGATCAGCCAATTCAAATATAGAAAAGTAAATATTCCTACATTGCCAGAAGAACATTGTTTACATTGCAGGTTAATGTGTTATATTTATTACAGATGTCAATGGTTTAAGTCTCCTTCCCTAATTAGCTAAAGTGAGAGAAACACGTTTGTAAACGCGAACGCAATACCTTTGTGTTAGAATTTGCCCTAAGCATTGCAGATGTTTTGTGGAAGATGAGAATGTCTGTTTGAAGTGACTTTTTCCAAAACAGGGATACTTACCTAATCATATATGATTCTGTTAAGGTATTTGATTGTTTTATTATAATCGGTAGCCTACACAATTAGCTATAGCTGTATACTTTTACTACCCAGCAAACATGGAGCTGGCGGACCACCGGCGGTTACAGCTGATGGTCCGCTAGCTTTTTGCTCATCGTTTAACGGGCGGTCCGCCAGTGGGAGTGTTGGAGAATGAGCGGTCTTCCGGCGGGTGAGCAGAGTTTTAGACAGAGGTCCTCTGGGAATCCTACGCACTCATACTGTTGTTCCAGGGCTGCGTATACGGGCTATATCCTAGGCTAGGCTTATGTTCTAGATATCTATCTAATTAAAAATATTTTAAACTATTTACAAATTTGGTTACAACAACATTCAAATACAATACACACACAGTTAAGTTTATTTTAAAATTCAAAATTTAATTCAGTTCTAAAATATATATTAAAGAAAAAGCTTGTCTTTTTTTACTTTAGACTATTTTTCAAGGTCTAAAACGCTGTTCACCTGCCGGTGGACCTCTTGGTCGGCAGTGGACCGCTGGTTAAACGATGAGCAAACCGCCTGGCGGACCACCAGCTCTGCCTCTGCTGGTCCGCCTGTATCCCGCCAGCTCTCTGCTAGCTGGGTATAATCTATTGAACAAATTTAAATAGGCTACATCGCATTTCCTTTAAGTTATATTTATTAACGTTAGTATGTCAGAACTCAGAAATACCACTATTTTGTTCGCCCAGAAGTTTTGCAAACTACGGATGTCTTTCCTCTTTCCTCGCTGAAGGTGGCTTTCAGAGATCCGGGGGCGTTCCTCATGCCGTTTGCTACAGT
>JACXGM010040644.1:0-10263 GCA_016801145.1 Umbra pygmaea
GTGTATGGGATAACGGAGGGGAGGAGTCATTGATAAGTGATGAATGGAGGGACTTGATGAGGGAATCTGCACCACCTGTGGGGAAACATACAGACAGAGCAGAACAAACACACAGAAACACAGCAGAACATTGCACACAAACATCCAAATAACCCAAGGTAAACCCTTTTATGCTGTTACTGAACTGGGGGACGTAACATAGTTGAGACAGCCATTCAATGTTAAATACTACTAACCAGTGCAAACAAGTGTTCCGAATGCACTAAAAGAACACACCACATTTCTGTGCTTTGTCCGACAATGTTAATTACTATTCACTAGCCACCTTTGGAACAAGTCAAGCCACCTTTCATAGTAACATTTCAGGATGTACTGTATCACCCCATACATCTCAAAGGGAGTGTACAGTACTTTATACAATACTTTATATTTCTTTAAAGTGCTTCTATGTCAAGACTGCAATGGCCAGAATGAATGTTTCACTATAACTCAAGCATCAGGTTTCCAATGAAAAACTGTTATTTTGTGTTACTATTTAAGACCAACAATACTAAAGCAAAACATACAGTATCAACACATTATCAAAGCCTAAAATGTTAGTTTCCCATCTTATCTTTGTTCTGTTCCACATTTGAATTGACTCTCTATCCTACAGTCGTATGCAAAAAATGTATGCACCTGTCTAATACATTTTTATGGATATTGCACATTTTCTGTTCATCCAATAAACCTAATTTCACTACTGAAATATTACTGTGTCCCTCAGTTATTTGGTAGGTCAAAATGAAATTGCTGATCCAAACACCCAATTATTTATAAATGAAAATTCAGGAAATTGTCAGGGGTGCCTAAACTTTTGCTTACGACTGTAAATTGGCATAGGTTCATTTTAGTGTAATGTTTCTGGTGTAAATTTAAGTGTCCATGGTTGTTTTTCTGAAACCTTTTTCAAACCCCTTCTTGTCTGGCTGTCGGTGACTCCTTTGTTAGTTCCCCTTTGGTTTGAGAGGTCATTTTTGGCTGTTTTGTAGCACTAGTGCACACTTTCTTAAAGCTTTATAATTATCCTTAATTTAATCTGTTTTAGTGAACATTTGTTAGCTGACAATTTCTGGGCTCCTTATCACATTTACTTCAGCACATTTACCTATCTAGTTCAATGAAATAATACAAGTGTATCCAAAAACAAGGATGATTTTATTCATTTGTTAGCGGATTTAATATATCAACTAACACCAATTGTTGTTCGATCTAACAGCAATTAAAACTAAATATTAGGTGGTGTATATCAACTAGCAAAATGTACAGTGACATTACAGTAATGAAATAAGCGAAGAAGAAAATAGCAGCCACTACACATGCAGCAATGAATATTCCAGATAGCTTAGTAACAAAGTCTGTGTGAAATCATGTCCTTTGAACTCATTGTAAAACATTCTGGAAAATATATATATTTTTAAAACGAGGGCAGAGCTCCTGTGGGCGCGAGCCCCTTCAGTTGCATTAATTTGCTATTTTTTGCATGCAGACTGAAACATTTGGATAGGCTCTCCAGGGACTACGGGAATGGGTTGTGTCGTCAGCTTCACCGCTGTAGCGCCTACCCACTTCAATTTGTAGTGCTTTTTCTGCCATCAGAGAGCTGTGTGTGTGTACGTGTGTCAGTTAGGTAGGGGGTAGCAGTTTAAAACCATCTTCACATTCACTTCCAACCTATTGTGCTGGGCGTGTGGCTTCGAGTGAGACAGGAACAGTGCAGTTTTTACCTGTCACTCAAAAGAAGTTATAATCCATTATCCAGGACATTGAGTACAAGGCACACATGGTTTCAGTGATTTGTAGATGGGACTAGCTCAAGCTGTACTTTTTTCCATTATTTAATCAGTCAAGTTGATTTAGAACCAATATTCAGTTGCAGCAAAGATCTAGGGGAATGCTAGGGGGGTAATTACGGTTCATTCTCTTGCTAAATGACAGAACAACAAAGCTTTTACCTTGGAATTTGGGGGATTGAACCAGGGTCCTTTGGACACCATTCAGATGCCCTAACCACTAGGCCACCTTGCCGCCTATTGTCTACACACAAGGAGTCGCTCAAGGGTGATGGTACACAGCAAAATCACTGGTGTTATAGGTCCAATGGGAACTATATAGACACTGATAGTGTTAATTTAACGCTCTGGGTGTTGATTAAACACCAGCGATTTTGCTGTGTACTGTAGTAATAGGCTGTGTAGAATAAAATCTAAGTTTTCAGTCAACCTTCTTTTATTTTGACATTAAAATCAATTACATTTAAAAATAAATTCAAACAGCTGTCAAATTAATTTATAAAATGTTAGGTCATTGAGCTAGAGACAATTGTGGTTATGAAAGCAGGGAGTCTGGGCTACAAGTTAGTTTTTTGCGTATGGATTTCACTTGCTTAATGAGATCAGATTTTATATCTGGTATGCTCTCCCAGTGTGTCATATTAGAATACTGGCTGTTGTGACTGAACCATTTGTGTTACAGTCCCTTTCATTTGTGATGCACACAAGCTTTAGATGAGCATGTCAGTTTGTTTTCCAATGAAATGATAATGATAAAATGAATGAAGAAAGCATGAAAAGAAATAAGAAAATTATCATATATGAGTCATAACTCCTGAACTATTTACAAATGCAGTAAGAAATGTAGGCTTGACTTTAAGTGTGGCGGTTAAAGAAACTGGAAGCAGGTGCTCAACCAAGGAGAATTTATTCTTTGTCACGTACCAATGAGAACATAAGTTATACACACAGAACACACAGACCACAGGAAACAATTATCGACGAGGTTCCAGAACCTCTGTACTGCTTAAATAGGCATTGATTGCTGGATGACTGTCAGCTGCGTAGTTACGCACCTGAGCATCCCTAACCCAAAACATAGAGTATAGCTAGATTTCACATGCTCTCTAATAGCGAAGGAAAACAGATATATGTGTGTGCTGCTAGTATTCCGGTGATGTCGACCTCTGAACACGACAGGGGGAGGGGGGCAGATGCGGCATTAAGACTAAGACAACTCTAGATTTCTGTTGTGTTAGATAGGAAAGATAGGAAAATTGTTGCCTGGTCTGATGAGTCTCGATTTCTGCTGCGACATTCGGATGGTAGGATCAGAAGTTGGTGTAAAAAACATCCATCCAGCCTTTTATCAACGGTTCAGGCTCGTGGTGATGGTGTAATGGTGTGGGGGATATTTTCTTTGCACATTTTTGGCCCATTAGAACCAATTGTGCATTGTTTTAGTCCCACACGGAAGGATCATATAGCGACATATATTGTGAAAATATATATTTTTTTATGTGCCTATATATTTTTTAAACATATAAAAATATACACTCACCTAAAGGATTATTAGGAACACCCGTTAAATTTGCGATGATCTACTCAACCAATCACATGGCAGTTGCTTCAATGCATTTAGGGGTGTGGTCCTGGTCAAGACAATCTCCTGAACTGCGAATGTCTTTGCGAATTACCCTGGCTCAAGCCACGACTCATTTATGGCAAACTCTGCAGCAGAACGGGAGAAGCTTATTTGACAGAAGAGCGAGGCAAGCAAACAATTATCGGTGTAATGTTAAACTACATTGCAAAAATATTACCATGCATTCATAACCTTGTGATTCAGTGAGAGTGAGCCCAAAACATCGAAAAGTAGGCCTATGTCTTGTGACATTTCTTTTTTTACATTTTGTTAGAAAGACAAATCAATAGCGATCCGCCGTTATAATAGCAATCCGCCATGGAACAAGCGCTCCTGCTCTTAAAGGGAATGTGAGATGACGCTCTGATTGGTTTATTGAACGTTACACCCACACCACACCTATGACTAATGAAGCTACTTCAGACCTACCCAATTTAGATTTGCGTCGGGCGCAGGAGTATTTATCCCGCCGGTAAAATAGCAACATCGCCCGGGACCCTCCCACAATGTCACTTGCGTTTCGCGTTTGATACTTGCGTTCCCAATCCCAGAAGAATGACTCCTAAACCCTCCCACTCCTGCAGTACAGATTAGCCTACAGCATACCCACCTTAGTTGAATAAAAATCCCAAATTTAGTTCATGTTATTTATTTTAACTGAAAGCCAGTTTAAACAATGCACATATTAAATTTCATGAAAATCATCCATGCAAACACACATACACATGCACTCGTGCATGAGTCGGAGTTGTATACAATCATTTGTCTACAAGTTTTACAACTGGCATGGCGTTTTCACCCCGTCTTTCTCAACACGTAAAAAGATTTTCGTTACTTCAGACCGCCCAGAAATGTCAGTGAGCACAACTGAGGGATCATTTTCAGACAGTAGTCCTAGCAGCGTGTTTTTCATGTCTGACTCCATTTTGATAGTGTTTTCACAGCAACAAAGTGTATGGGGGAAGCCTTCTTCTCTTATATTATTGGTGGTTGGCATTGGCATACATTATTATTTATTATTACATTATTATTGGCTCAGTACAGCCACCAACTGTTACGGGTGTGTGGAGCACGTCATTCACTTCAACCAGCCACACCAAAGCAAACCGGAGAGCATAAAGAGGCAGGGTAACTAGAATTGCTTTCAAAATTAAAATATATAGTTCATTTATATAAACAGTATATTTGTGTTTAAAGTTGGGTATCATAGGTTAATTACGATTCCCTGTCCCACCGACTTCCGTTGACATTTCTTCCTGTCCGCTCCATTCCTGTGATTAATAGTGATTTTGTTTCCCATCCCACGGGATTCTCGCAGGCTTCCTGTGACCTGCGGGATTCCCGAGAAAATGTCAGCATCTAATGTGCAGCCGACAAATCTGCAGCAACTGCGTGATAAAATAATGTATAGTAAATATGAACCAACATCTCGAGATTGTTTCCAGTATGTTGTTATATCTATGCCATGAAGAAGTATGGCTGTTCTGAAGTCAAAAAGAGGGCCATTATGGTACTAGCAAGGTGTATCTAATGAAGTAGCCGGTGAGTGTATAATCCTAAATATAAGGAACTTATTGCCTAAATTGGATTTTGTGAATGTTCTGATAGATCATAACCCTGATATCCTCGTTTTATCTGAAATGGGGTTATGACAGAAAACACCTGAGTCAGATATGGTTGATGCTTATAATGTTTACAGGGCAGATAGTGTTAATGATGGAGAAAGTATAGCAATTTTTAAATGATGATTCTTTGTTGAAATATAGCTCTGTTCCAAAGAAGTTTGAATGTATTGCCTTAAGCCTTAAGATAGTGTTGAGGAGGAATTCTACATGAGCATCTTATAAAACAGTTTAAAGCAGGTTAGCATATATTTACTTAGATAAGAGTGTTATAACAGTGTTAAATGAGGTCATCTTACATACTCAGGCCTGTGAACAGTCCTAAACGGCAGGCAGGACTTTTCTCCTCTAGGGACACATAGTGTGCTCCTTCAAGTAAGAGATGACCTAATCGAGGGCACCGTACTGATATGTGAGTTAGAGTCATTGGATGATAAACAGATTCTAAAAGATGACCTAATATCATGTGGTCCAAGATCACAAGTCTGAAGAAATAAAGGTCTTCTATAAGGAGCTAGGAGGTGCTATATGGTCACTCCCAAGTGTATAAATACCAGCTCATGTTATAGATCTGGGCATTTCTTTTGCCAGGTCTTTGCAACACATACACTATTATTTTTTAGGAACACCCATTCAATTTCTCCTTAATGCAATGATCTACTCAACCAATCACATGGCAGTTGCTTCAATGCATTTAGGGGTGTGGTCCTGGTCAAGACAATCTCCTGAACTCCAAACTGAATGTCAGAATGGGAAAGAAAGGTGATTTAAGCTATTTTGAGCTTGGCATGTTTGTTGGTGCCAGACGGGCCTGTCTGAGTATTTCACAATCTGCTCAGTTACTGGGATTTTCACGCACAACCATTTCTAGGTTTTACAAAGAATGGTGTGAAAAGGGAAAAACATCCAGTATGCGGCAGTCCTGTGGGCGAAAATGCCTTGTTGATGCTAGAGGTCAAAGGAGAATGGGCCGACTGCTTCAATCTGATAGAAGGGCAACTTTGACTGAAATAACCACTCGTTACAACCGAGGTATGCAGCAAAGCATTTGTGAAGCGACAACACGCACAACCTTGAGGCGGATGGGCTACAACAGCAGAAGACCCCACCGGGTACTACTCACTTCCACTACAAATAGGAAAAAGAGGCTACAATTTGCAAGAGCACACCAAAATTGGACAGTTGAAGACTGGAAAAATGTTGTCTGGTCTGATGAGTCTCGATTTCTGTTGAGACATTCAGATGGTAGAGTCAGAATTTGGCGTAAACAGAATGAGAACATGGATCCATCATGCCTTGTTACCACTGTGCAGGCTTGTGGTGGTGTTGTAATGGTTTAAGGGATGTTTTCTTGGCACACTTTAGGCCCCTTAGTGCCAATTGGGCATCGTTTAAATGCCACAGCCTACCTGAGCATTGTTTCTGACCATGTCCATCCCTTTATGGCCACCATGTACCCATCCTCTGATGGCTACTTCCAGCAGGATAATGCAACATGTCACAAAGCTTGAATAATTTCAAATTGGTTTCTTGAACATGACAATGAGTTCACTGTACTAAAATGGCCCCCACAGTCACCAGATCTCAACCCAATAGAGCATCTTTGGGATGTGGTGGAACGGGAGCTTCATGCCCTTGATGTGCATCCCACAAATCTCCATCAACTGCAAGATGCTATCCTATCAATATGGGCCAACATTTCTAAAGAATGCTTTCAGCACTTTGTTGAATCAATGCCACATAGAATTAAGGCAGTTTTGAAGGTGAAAGGGGGTCAAACACAGAATTAGTATGGAGTTCCTAATAATCCTTTAGGTGAGTGTATGTCCATGGTGTGTTAAGGAGTGAGACAACTGCAAAGGAAATATAAAACAAACAGTTTTTATTCACGAAAACACTGTTTTAAAAGGAAAAACTACCTTGAGGGGCGAAACTATAAACATTACACAGGATGACAATACATTAACGACCAACAGTATACAAACACTCACCCAGGACTTATATACAGACCTAATGAATGAGTGACAGCACCTGGGATGATTAATGAAGACAAACTATAGGATAATGGAAACATGTGATCTGATCAGCTGGTATATGGAGCGGGAACACAAGAGGGAGGGCAGAAGAACCTCGATGTGAACGGGGGTCCCCCAACAGAGTCACCCCTTCCGGAGGATGACCCAGACGAACTTGCCCATCACTGGCGTAGGAGGGTCTGGAGACACAGGTCCCCCTGGAGGCATCAGCGGTGGCAGCCAGAGAAGAAGGACACCCTGTGATGGATGAGGGGGCGTTGCAACCGGTACCAATCGTAGAGACATGGCAGGCTGGAATGACGGTGCCGCTGGCACCCCAGGGCTGTCGGCTGCAGCCAACACCGACCTGGGAGTTTCAGATGCTGACGTCACATCCCTGGTGGTCTCGGTGGCCGTCATCTCCTCCCAGGACCCCTGCTGCAGACGGAGCCTCATCTGCAGCCGCTGTAAGCTCCCGGACATCCGGGACTGAAACCTCCCCTCTAACCACTGCAGGAGCCCCGGCTGCAGCGTCTGCTAAAGGTGGCTTAACTAAATTTTGATGAGATATTTCTGTTGGGGTGACCAAATTTATGCACCTGGCTATTTTGGTTTTTATACATTATGCACATTTTCTGTTCATCCAATAAACCTAATTTCACTACTGAAATACTACTGTATCCTTCAGTAATTTGAGAGATCAAAATAAAATTGCTGATCCAAACACCCAATTATTTATAAATGAAAATCATGGAAGTTATCAGGGATGCCTAAACTTTTGCATAGGACTGTACTAGTTAATAGTATTAATTTGTTAAACACTGCACACATCTTTTCAACATTAAATTATCAATTTATAATGATAGTACTTTCAAGTATATAAACGGTCTGAATGCTGATCTGAGATGGTATACTATGAGTATGACTTATTGACTGTATATACTACTGGACGGACCATGTGTGACGTCACCCATCGGTTTTTTTTTTTTTTAATTTAACCTTTATTTAACCAGGTAAGTTGACTAAGAACAATTTCTTATTTACAGCAACGACCTGGTTTGTGGAGATCTGATTTGTGTCATCAAGTTTGCCATTACCGGCGCAGCCATCTTGGTTGCAGATGAGACCATTTTAGATGAGAGTGTGTCTAACATAAAGGTTGGCTAACAAAAACAGTATTAAAACCAAATGTAACGTTACCGGAAAAACTGAACTGCTGACTACTTTGAGTGTCATGTCGTACAACCGAATGCTGACATTATTAGGCAACCAAAATGACAGTCACTACATAGCCATGCCCTAAAACACTCCCTGATTTATCGCCAATTATATAATCAACGAGACCATATTTCAAAAAAATAATATAATTCTGTATTGCAGAAGACAAAAAACTAGCGATTGAGACTATAAACTCATTATTTAAATGTTTACTGATGTAATAAAGCAAGTGAAAAGTGGCTAATTTTCTCATACACTTCTACAGAAACCAACCTCCTTTTTCAACCGCACGTGTCGTCCCAGCTGGAATTCAGATAGAATTCAAGTTTAAGGCACTTCTGCATTTGCATCACTTTGCCAAACGGGATGATAGCCCTGTGGTATGACTACATTTTTACTGTTCCACTTCCACTGGCAACTAGTCCTAAAAATAATGAAAAAGCACATATGAATTTGTGGTATGTGGCTAACATATCATTGCTATCCTTGAAAAAAAAGTGTTTTAAATAAACATAAATTGTTAAATATTCTACCAAGTTGTCCACAGCCTACACAGGCGGACAGAAAGTATTAGCTTTTCACACCGCTAAGAATGCCTCAAAACAAGTTAGAAGTGAGAAACACGATCTTGCTAATGATGGATTGACACCACACACGCACCTAACTTATATCAGCATGACGTATATGCGCCCTCTGTCGTGTCTTCTTCCTGTACATTCAAACATCCGGCTTCCAATGTCATATGACTCAGTGTCATTTAATACCTTCAGCTAACAGCACATCGACTCAATACTGTAGCTCAAGTAGCAGGTTTCTTCTATTTAATCATGGCAACATTGGTGGGAAACAGGACGATGGACATCAACGGCCCAGCTGCAGCAAGGACACATACACAAGCTGTGACCAGAAACTACATCTCACAACCAAGGCTAAGTACGTAGATACCTGCTACTGACTGTACTAGCAAGAAGATGCTTATAGCGGACTCTATGGCTTGTACTGTAATGTTGTTAACCAAGCTGTTGTCTTGTTTGCCCATGAAAGTGCGTATCTACAGTTTCAGAGAAAAGGGCAATATAGAATTGAGTATGGATTAACATTTTACTTTAACGATTGTCAATGCTGCCGAGAAGACTGAACAAAATGTTAGCAAAGGTACCCTACGTTTATGGGAATAGCTAGCTTTAGTTTTGCGGCGCTTAAACACTCATTTCTAGCTAGCAAAGTATGTCATATATTAAACTGTCATTTTAGTAATCAAGTTATTAACTGGTGCTGGCTATTCATCTGCCGTTATTATAGTGGTTGCTGCTTACCCATCGTTTATAATAGCTTATAAAAGATAGCTAGCTAGCTAACCTACTGTAAATCCAGCATAGCCAAGTCAGCTGACTGCTCATGACTGAATGAAAACGAGCTGTCGTGCCGCGTTAGTGATATGTAGCGAGTCTACCAAAAACGCGTTCTTTGCATGCTTTATTTATGCTTTGTAACGTTTTGGTTTTGAAATAATTGCTAGAAGAACATTGATCATAGCACAGATGGACTGACCATCTGTCTCGTGACGTAATCACGTGACTTCAGGCTTGCAGTTGAGAGGATGTCATGCATTAATTTAATTTATTCATATTTATATCAATGCATATAAATAAATAAATAAACTGTATTTCCCGTTTAGCAAATGTAAATATATGTATATATGATGAAAGTACAAGATGATATGAATAAATAATATTAATAATACATACATACATACACTGTAAACCCCAATCTGCCCATGACACAAAATGTTATTGTTAAGTCCACACAAATGTTCATGAAGGTCAAAACAACATAAAAACTTTATGTTCACTTAACACAAACATTCACCCCTTGTGAGGTTGACATAATTATTTTACGTTAAGTCAACAATTTTTTAGTTTTGAGTTTATTCTAATAAAATATATAGAGTA
>JACXGM010040645.1:0-10277 GCA_016801145.1 Umbra pygmaea
TGAACATTGCTGTGGAGGAAGTGTAATTGACTGGTTGGATAAACCCATAAAGGAGAAGCGCCTCATTAATTGTTTTTATGCTCAATTCTATTAAGCAACAAGCTTGTTTTAATTACGCACAGCCAGTGTTCCAAATGGAACCCCATTACCTGAACAGTGCACTACGATTGGCTCTCTTCAACGGTTGGAGTGCACAATTCAGTGTAGTTGGTGGGGAGGCATTTAAGATGCTGGTTCAGTCTCCGTAGCAAACAGATGGCTTTTTAAATAGACTGCTGAATGCCACAACACTGCACTGTACCAGGAAGTAAATATATTAATAAATAAAAGACTACGAAAAAACTGAAAGACACAACGAAAAGGAAAGGAGTGGAATAAAAATGAATGCTCTTAGTTTATAATTCCACCATCCATACACAGTGAGAGAGAAACAGTTTGTTTTTACTCAGCTTGCCAATCTTTCTCTCTTCTGACGTGAAAGGCATGTGTCTGGAACTAACACCATATGGACCTGCTAGAACACAAAAACAAATTGACAACAGGCTCTTTTCCTCAGTTGAGAGTGCATGAAAGCAAATTACAGCCCATGTTGTTTATTGGTGTTATCACAACGTAATTCTAGTGGTTTTAAAGTCACTTTTTTATTTTCAACATTATCCTATTCCTAATTGGAAAGCGTTTGAAATCAGTCGCCAGCTACCTACATTAAATACAGCCGTACTGATTGCTACATTTTCCACTTACTGCTTTTATTTATCTGCTTTATTTGTATCTAACATCTGCTAAAGAACATAGACTGCCATGTGTTTTTTATGTCTTGTTTTTTTTGCACTTTAGTAAGGCAGACTCTGTAGTACATACTTTCATATTTCTTTGAGGAGGGCCATGGGAACACGCCTGAATTCTATCAATTAAGATTGACATTGTATGTAAGGCTTGGATGGGCCAGAACTACAGTATGATGTCCTGGTATATACACCCCATTGTTATGTATCTCTCACTGGACTACCAGCCAACACTTTCTTCCAAGAACGCAGAGCAACTAAATGGAGACTCTTCTCTTCCACCAGGGAAGAATCATTTTATGGTTATTGCAAACTTAACTGAGAGTTTGATGCATGATAAACTGGGTAATTTCCTAGAATCCCCCCTTGGGTGGCCAGACAAACGGGCAGACAGGAAAATCCTATGGTGGAGAGGAAATCCAGCGTTCTATAACGGAGCCTTGTTATTGGAGGTTATCGCCTGAGTAATTGTCTCTTGTTGGAACACGTATTAGTGTTATCGCGTTGCCCCTGACCATGGGATTGGCTTCTCATTAGGCCTGTGAAATGAGATTAGTAACCAGCCTGTATATTATGATCAAATCCCACACATATAATCTTTCATTAAAATATCACTTCTCTCTTGGCTACTTCCATTCACTCATCCCTTTATTTTCCTAAAACCTCTCTCTCTCTCTCTCTCTCTCTCTCTCTCTCTCTCTCTCTGTCTGTCCCTGCACTTACGTCCTTATTTTCTCATCTATCTAAACATTATTCCCTTTCTCTCTCACCTTTCGTGCCTCTCTCCCTTTTTCTCGCCACACAGAGTGTAACTGCAGCGGGCGAGCAGATGTTTGCGTGTTCGATGCGGAGCAGTACCGAAGCACCGGCAGCGGGGGGCACTGTGTAGACTGTAGGGACAACACTGATGGGCCTCACTGTGAACTCTGCAAAGAGAACCACTACCGACAGTCACCGCAGGGCCCCTGCAGCCCCTGTCACTGTAACACCATGGGTAAAGCATCCATTTTAACACAATGTCTCGTGAACAAAACCTGATCCGTTCAATCTATCTAATTATTTCTGTGCCTTCCTCACAGGTTCAGTAAGTCTGCAGTGTGGTGCAGGAGGGGAGTGTGTCTGCAGAGCCGGCGTCACGGGAGACAAGTGTGATTCCTGCCAGCCAGGCTTCCACTCCCTTAGCCCCGGTGGCTGCAGGTGGACAACACTCACACACAAACACACAGCATCATGTTTGTTATGTTTCACTGTCCTGAACATACCCTGGATGGGTTGTGTTCATGTTTAATGCAGACACGTGAAATTTGTTTTAATCATGACAGGTAAATCCTTACTCCCTCTGACCTTTGCTCGGTTTATACCTCTGGTGAACAGGAGAACTAGAGGTGAAAATCAATAGCCTGCATTTATTTCTATCTGTAAGTCTGACTGTTCCTGACCTTGGTGGTTCTGTAGTGGTAGGGTGTACACCAGGGCTGGAGCCGACCAGAATCCCAACATTCACAAACCTCCTCCAGTTTGCAACACTGATCCACTACAGCTGATCCTAAATCATAACGACAACATATTATTAGTGTTTTTTATCCAGCCGTTATTATTTACCTCTACTAATGATCGTAATACTAGAATCATTCCTATACTATTTATTCATTATAACTACCTACTGTAGTTATTCCAGTTATTACAATTACTAAAGTTAACCATTTGGTTATTCATGACTGTAGTAAACTACTTACACCCGTCCACTCGTATGTCACCACTACTTCGCACTTTACAATGTCTCTCATCTTCCTCTCTGTTGGGCTATCAGCTGGACCTTAGGATTTGGCAAAAATCAATATACAAATCTTAGCTCGTTGTTTCCTGGCACATCGTGCTGCTGGCCATGTTCCCATCATGTGCCTGGCCCACGTTCCGCTGATTCACAGCATACTGCAGACGGGCCAATCACACTGGGTTTGGGGGTCACAAGACGATGCACCGTGGAGACAGTCCCACACCCCAGACACGCTCCATGTTCAGCTCTGTTCTCTCATCCGTTCATAAACACAAAATCCTCCCCTCAGTCCGTCTTTCTCTCCATCTTCATCCATCAAACCTCTTTCCCTCAAGTCCTCCATCCTCTCCGTCCACGTCTCCCTCCATTTTCATCCCTCACCCTCCATTCCTCATTCCCTCCCTCTCTCCCTCAATCGCTCCCTGTCAGCCAGGGCGCTCAACTGAATTCAGGTGTGATTTACACAGGCCAGTGAAGCATAACAGAGTAGAGGTCTGCCTAGGGTATAATTGAATTATTCTTAATAGCAACCTCGTTAAAATATTGATTCTGTGTTACAGTTTTGGTGGAAAACAATCAATCTGTGAAAGGGATCAAACTGTTTTTTTATAGCATAGATTGATTGGCACAGCACCAACCTCCCCTAACCAATTATGGTCTAGCGACTAGACTACGGTGTTTGTTTGCATGCGTGCGTGTGCTACATATACAGTATGTATACAGTATTGTGGCTGTGTGAGTCTGAAAGAAAGACAGAAAAAACTAAACAACCATCGCCAGTTTAATCAATGAAACAGCACGTTAAAACCTAGTGGAGAGAGTAGATGTCAACAACATGTCAGTCTTTCACGGTTCAGGGTAGTGACCAGATTTACTGCTTCAATCTTAAGTGGTGAAGATGTGTTGAAGGTACAGATTTGTCTGTTCGAACACACAGCTCAGACATCTATCTATACCACATAAGACCTGCCACTTGAGGTCTTTTTACAGTCCCCAAATCCAGAACCGAGGCTGAGAGGTTCACAATAGAGACATGTCTCCATGGAACTCTCTGCCACCAGGTAACTCAGGCTAGTTCAATTTAAAATTGATTTAAAAAATTGATTTACAAAAATATATAGGTTTCACTTTTTGGATTGTCCAAATGAGTATCTGTAGATAATCTACAGATATTTATACTGTAACAACCCTTTAAAAAGTGTAGTGAATGCTTGCTAAGATTAAGTTTAGGGTTTTGTTTAGAATTAGAGTCTTAAGAGTAAAAGAGAAAAGGTTAAGTTTAGAGATAGGATGAGGTTTAGGTAAGGGTTAGGTTTAATAAATGGTTAATTGAATTGTTTTTGATAGTCTGTAGACCGTTGTTGATAGTCTTTAGATCATTTTTAATAATCTGTAAAGCATCTACAGATAGACATTTCAAATAAAGTGTTACCATCATTCCTAACCTTAACCAATAGTAACCTAAACCGGGAACGATTGAGTATCATTTCAAATGGTATGGAATGTATGGAAGGTTGCAAATGTTCAACATCATTTAATTTTGGAAATAATATATTAATTATTTTTACTTTACCCGACTATACACCATAGATGTGCTACTAAAACAGCTGATTAACTGCTTGCATTTAAACATTAAAATCCTGAAGGCAGAGCATTTACTTTTGATGTCTTATTCAACAAAGTGTTTGAAGATGTGTTAAAAAAAAGTGTGATGGCTGGGTCTGTTGATATGATGTATTTTAAGTATTTACTTTATAGTTTTTCTGTTGTCACGATATCATGTATTTCCTAATGTTTTGATTTACATAAGATATCAAGCTGAGTAACCACCAATTTGTGTACTGAAACACTTTGAAATATATATTACACATTCTTACCTGTGTTAACCTGGTGTTGTGACCTCACTGATAACCTTGTTGACCCGTGAGTGACCCTTGACCCCAACGGGATACTGATGTCATCATCCCTTCGCAGGTTGTGTGACTGTGACCCCAGAGGCAGTGTTGGGGAATGCTCTGTGCTGAACGGGAGTTGTCACTGCAAGCTTAATGTGGAGGGACAGGCGTGTGACAGGTAGTTTTGAATGCTGCACCATTCAATGTAGAAAAAGGACAAATAGGCATGTGACAGCGAACCGAACCATGACAGATGAGTTCGTCATCACCTGGTATAACGTAACACACTCCAGTTACCAAAGTGACACAGGTTTTGATCCGTTAACAATGGTAGCTAACACTCGGTTCTGCTTCATATTGTTGGTGAAGTGGAATTTAAGGATTAAGCCTCCATGCTGTCTGCTGTCATTGTGCAATAGAATATCTCATGACAGTTACGGCACCGTTCTTTCACAAACTGTTACACAAGCTGACAGACAACTACTTCCACACTATTTTACATGGGGTATAAAGTATGTGGAATACACTACTATTCACAACCAGAGAGACAATCACCAGTCAGAAAATGTATAACTGAAGCTGAATTAGTCAGAATGCTTCTGAAAGTGACACTTTTGGCCTTTGAGAGTGTAGTTAGTCCCGTAGACCCCCATGTTATCAAACTTTTCTTTATTGGCTCTCTAAGTGCTCAGACAGACAAAACACAGACCAGTCATAATAGTAAAATAAACACCACAAGGTCTTCACAATTAAATAATTCTGGCTGATGCACTGTATATAAAGGCGTTGAGTATTAATTCATACTCCATTGAACAAGTACTCTATTAGACTTCATGCAACTTGCATAGTCTTTTAAACATTACCTATCTATGCACACACATACACATAAAGAAACATATAAACTCATTGTAACCCACATGCACACACAAATTTGATTTGAGCACATGCCACACTCATCTTCCGGGCAGCAGGCAGTGTATATCTGGTGTTAGTGTATCTCAGTGTATATCTGGTGTTAGTGTATCCCAGTGTATATCTGGTGTTAGTGTATCCCAGTGTATATCTGGTGTTAGTGCATCTCAGTGTATATCTGGTGTTAGTGTATCTCAGTGTAAATCTGGTGTTAGTGTATCTCAGTGTAAATCTGGTGTTAGTGTATCTCAGTGTATATCTGGTGTTAGTGCATCTCAGTGTATATCTGGTGTTAGTGTATCTCAGTGTATATCTGGTGTTAGTGTATCTCAGTGTGAATCTGGTGTTAGTGCATCTCAGTGTATATCTGGTGTTAGTGCATCTCAGTGTATATCTGGTGTTAGTGTATCTCAGTGTATATCTGGTGTTAGTGTATCTCAGTGTATACTGTAGCTGGTGGTAGCGTCACAGTAGCTGTCCCAGTGTGAGACCAGCTGGGGGGTAATTTACCTCGGCCATCTCTCTGCCTCTCACTACAGCATGACAGCAGCACATGTTCACTTGGCAGGTCCTTTAATGTACACTGACTCACAGGGCCTAGTGAAACTCTGTGAACGTGCTCCGCGATATGGAGAAATTAGCCACAAGCGCTACACAGACCCTATTGCTGAGGCAGCGGGGAACAGGGTGGCTGACAAAGCGTAATGATGTTCCGGTTGTGCAGGTGCAAGCCAGGCTCCTTCGACCTGCAGGCGGACAACCCGGCTGGCTGCACCACGTGCTTCTGCTTCGGACACTCCTTGGCCTGCAGTTCCTCCCTCTATCACGTGGCTGTCAACATCACCTCTGACTTCTTGGAAGGTATTTTGATACGCTGTGTTTATGTTAAAATGACTTTATGAAGTGACGAGCTAATTAGGAGCTCTTTGTACTGTGCACAAAATCCTTAGACATACTTCTGCTCCACTCCTGCCCTCCTCGTAGATCCAGATGGGTGGTTGGGACAGTTCTCTGGGGGACAGGAGTACCCTTTGCTGTGGAAGGAAGGAGAGGTGTACCTCCTACCTCTCAGCGAGGATGACCCTGGCTTCTACATAGCTCCAGGTGAGAAAGAAACAATTTTCTAAAACATGAGTAGGAGCCGGAGTCCTTACTGCCCATACTCCATAATTCCTGACCAGGTCTTACCTCTATGGCCTTAGAGTTCATAGGTCATGTGTGCATTCCCAGGCTTAGAGAAGAATTTGTGAATACTGCCTGTGCTGAAAGACTGCTTTGAGACAAGCTGGCCTTTCTACATGTAAATACTATATGGAAATCGTGTTACCCTCTGACACCTGTAATACCCTTGGCTTGTAGCTTGAGATCTTTTTTTGTTCGATAACTTAATGCCCCTTGGCATTGGACATAAGGTCACTTAGCACTTAGTGCAACACCATTTCTCCTACAGACTCTTATCTCCACCATTAGGAGATAAGAGCTTTTTCTGGCCCTCGGACAGGTCTTAGGGACTCTTTCTTTTGTCGTGGCCCAAATGGCTTCCTGGTCCCTGCTGTAGTTCACTGCTTTAGTCCTGCATGCGTGTATGGATGCTGAACAAATTCAGTGTACTTGGGCTATTTGGGACCTGGTTTATCTGGAGCCCCGGTAGCACAGATGCAGCCTCATGGAATGGGATGTGTTGGTCATAGCTGGAAGAACGACAAAGGGTTCTGGCCGGCTACTCACTGGACCAGGCCCAATGAGAGACAGAGAACCAGAAACAGCAGAAATCCCATTAACTATCGACACACGCTGTTTAAATGTGTAAACACCCCGAACACACTAAATAATCTTGAGGCGTTTCCTTTGAGAACACATTCATGGAAAGTTTATGATCACACAGGAGGGAGGATCACGCTTGGGTTTTCTTGGTTCTGATATTTTTTGTGTCTAATGTTGTTAAGTGGACTTGGATATGTTTAGTTTATTTATTAATGCACTTAGTTTAGCTGTTCAGTTATTTTCTTGAAGCTCGTCCATCACTCCAGCGTCTCTGCAGGCCACCACAACGATTAGTGGCCAAACTCGCTGCCAGCTGCTTAGCAGCCAACCTCTTATCTCACAGCACAGCGCTTGTTTGTGTAGTTTTGTTGTGGAGTTTCGTTGTGTAGTAAAAACTGAGATCTATTGCCCTGCCATTGCTTTTAATGATCTCATTTTCTCCATGTTTTTTTTTCCTCATGTGTACAGTTACTTTAAAGATAAAGCAGAGGCAGGCCTCAGGGACTGGCCCAGGATTTCTCTCTGTGTCTCTGTTATTCTCTATATATATTATTCTCTGTCTCTCCCACTCTTCTCTCATTCATCCTTGCTTTCTCTCATTCTCTTAGCATTTAGTTAATCCTACCACATAATTTCTCAATAAAGCAACAGATAATTCTGAGTGACAATACCCTGCTATGAAAAAAACACACATGGAAGGAAAGCAATTTCCCTGACTTGTAATAATCTATTTCAGTGTGTCACAGCCTATGTCCGGCGCTTAAATGCCGATAATCAGATCAGTTGGCTTCTTAATGTCATGACAACAGAGAGGAGAAGGGCTCCGGAACGCAGTGTGTCTCTTCTCGGTCTCCAGAAACCATGCCAAGAAACACAATTCCTGACACACAATGGAGGAAACTCATCTCGGATCAATCAGAGCATTATCCAGGATGTTCAGCAGTAGACTTGTAGTAGAGAGAGAGAGAGAGAGAGAGAGAGAGAGAGAGAGAGAGAGAGAGAGAGAGAGAGAGAGAGAGACCAGCACGTTCCATCTCAGACCAGCACTGCTTTACAATCACTTATCAGAGTTAATCAAATTGTTAAACAAACCAAAAAAGACTATTTGGAACATTGGAATAATCAAGCCAAAACACAAAACAAACTAATTTGCTATAGGGCCCTAAACAGAGATTATGAATTGGCTGAATATCTTTTTACTGTCAAAGATATAAAGCAGAGACAGATCCTGACCAAGTACAGCCTCAGTGACCACAGTCTAGCCATTGAAAAAGGCAGACATAAAAAAACCTGGTTACCAAAAGAATCCAGAGTATGTGGTCATTGTACGACAGGTGAGATAGAGACAGAGATGCACTTTCTACTACACTGCCAACATTGTGAAAATACCAGACAGCATTTCTTTAATAAATTTGAAACGTTGATGCCATTGTTCACCAGACTGTCTGATAAAGCAAAGATGTCCGTGCTCTTGGGGGAGGGACACACAGCCCCCCTGGCTGGACGTTACCTCAGAGAGTGCCACACATTGAGGGACAACCTGAATGTCCTATAATGAATGGCCTTTTGTTTATTGTTCATATTTACTCATTATTGTTATTGTTCACTAAGATATCTTAATTATTACTGTACTATATTTCTTTAATAACACATTTATTGTTATTTATTTATTTTTATTCATCTATTTTTCTTTACACTTGATAGTGCCCACTTCAGTGTTCTGTTTTTGATTCAGACTATAGTTCTCATTGCTTGTCATTTTTATGTACTGTCACTATTGTGCCTCTAGCTTTGGCAATACGGTTGTAATGACTGTCATGCTAATAAAGCTGAATTGAATGAAAATAAGTGTGGAGAGAGAGAGAGAGAGAGAGAGAGAGAGAGAGAGAGAGAGAGAGAGAGAGAGAGAGAGAGAGAGAGAGAGAGAGAGAGAGAGAACCAATCATCAATAAGACATTGAACATTGAGACATTGAGAGATTTTTTTTTTTTGTAGAGATTAAATACAGAACAAGTACAAGGGGAAAAAGTGAGGGCAAAACCAAAAGAAATATGAGGTTGAGTGCATGGCCCTCTTCCCCACTGATTTACCACCACACTTGTCCTCTTGGCCAAGAAAAGATTGCTGCTAGTTGACTTGTAGTCGAAAGGTCACGTTCATATAACCACACGGCACTTCTCCGCAAATTGAACACTCGAGTGAAGCCCGCTGGCAGATTCTATCATAGATCCCTTAGCCAACACCACTTTCCTCAACAGCCTCTCTAAGCCAGCCTCACTGAAAAGGCTTCCATTACGAACGGCAGGACATTTGCTGACACAATCCAGGTGACATGGCCCCTCTTCTCCGAAAACCCAAGCTCAAGGGTCCAACAGGCAGCTAACACAGTACCTGCAAACATCCGCCAGTGCCTTACTGCCAGACCTGGTAATGCTCCACACATAAACCAGGCTGTGCCGTTAAATCAGAGGGACAGATACCCACCACAAGGACATGCAGGGCTTGTGGTTCCAGGGAACATGTCACCTAGGAAGCCGAGGCATCATGTGTACTTGCCTTCCTCCAGGGGGTGCCAGTCAAGAAAGAATGCCATGTGCTTTGTTGGTTCGGGACTATGGAGCATTAAGCTCTGGAGCCTAAGATTCCCTAAAGGGGGGGTCAGAGCAGGTGTTGATTCCAGACCCATCCCAGCTGCCTGCCAACTGTTGTTCACAGAGACAGAGACGAGAGTTGGAAGAGATGTAGAGATGGCGAGAAAGAGTCAGACTCGATATGGACGCCGGCAAGGGATGGGCCAGCACCTCAGCTTGGCAGCATCTCTTCTAAACAGGGTGGACATCCTGAGGGGAAGATGTGACAGCAATTAAAAAGGAGACGGTAGATCACAGAGATGGATAGAGGAACAGACAGGGGACATGCTATCGAGAGAGAGAGAGAGAGAGAGAGAGAGAGTTTTTGAGTTTTAACACACCTTTATTGTGCCAATTAAGGACGCCTTACTGGTTCCCTCACATTCCACCAACAACAAATACAGAATAAAAAAGAACATAATAAAATAACCGAACAAATAAAGAACACAAAGCTCAGGACACCCCCCGAGTCCCCCTGTCCTTCTTTACATCCTTCTACTCACTGTAATTCATT
>JACXGM010040646.1:0-10262 GCA_016801145.1 Umbra pygmaea
TTTTATACCCGATACGTCAGTGTTTTTGACAAGTGCGACACAGGTATCGTTCAATGTCACATGACAAAGTGTTTCGACGACACTTTGTCATGTGACCAGCAGTGTTTTTGAAACACGTCTCGATACGTTGTTCCGATGCAGTGAGTGTCGAAAAACATTGAGACAGTTTCGACACTTGAGTGTCGAGCGCCCATCACTATGAGGGCCCAACGTCCACAGGTGGGGGTTGTGCTTACAGCCCAACACCGTGCAGGACGTTTGGCATTTCCCAGAGAACACCAAGATTAGCAAATTTGCCACTGGGGCCCTGTGCTTTTCACAGATGAAAGCAGGTTCACACTGAGCACATGTGACAGACGTGACAGAGTCCGGAGACGCCGTGGAAAACGTTCTGCTAACTGCAACATCCTCCAGCATGACCGGTTTGGCGATGGGTCAGTAATGGTGTGGCATTTCTTTGGGGTGTCGCACAGCCCTCCATGTGCTCGCCAGAGGTAGCTTGACTGCCATTAGGTACTTAGATGAAATCCTCAGACCCCTTGTGAGACCATATGCTGGTGCGGTTGGCCCTGGGTTCCTCCTAATGCAAGACAATGCTAGACCTCATGTGGCTGGAGTGTGTCAGCAGTTCCTGCAAGAGGAAGGCATTGATGCTATGGACTGGCCCGCCCGTTCCCCAGACCATCACAGTTGGATCAGCCTGTATTGTGGTTTTCCACTTAGATTTTGAGTGTGACTCCATATCCAGACCTCCAAGGGGTGATAAATTTGATTTTTTGTTTGATGTTGTTGTCAGCACATTCAACTATGTTAAGACAAGTATTTCATGCGATTAGTTCTTTCAGATTTAGGATGTGTTATCTTAGTGTTCCCTTTATTTTTTTGAGCAGTGTATATCTGCTCCGCCAGACGTACACATTGACAAGAATATCAGTTTTAAATGTGATTTTGTTCTGTTTACCATATTATTTATGAGGATGAATTACATAACATGCCAATATAATTACAGAACATATTTCAGTGTTCTTTTTGCAAATATATCTTTATTAGGTTCAACCACGAAGTGGTTGTTGTCTGCCAATTAAGGCTTCAAAATGTAAAATTTGAAAGGCCACGCCCCTCACACCGTAAGTCCAATTGACTTGAAATTTCTCACACAGGTGCAGCTCAGTGTGCTCTACAAAAAAGCCTCAAGGACCATTAAGGTCCGCCTACAAATTATTTCCACCATTTTGAATTCTTTGAAAAACACATTTTTGACATCTCCTCCTAATCCGCTCCGATTGCCACCAGAATTTCAGTGAATCATCATTGGACCAAGTGTATTAAAAGTTGAATAAACCATGTTGATATCTCAATTACTTTTCAAGTTATTGACCAATGAACTTGGAAAGGGGTGTGGCTCTGGACATTAATGAACACAAATGAGCAACCGTAAGGCCATTCATCAGAAAACTCACAGGATATGTTCAGATAAGTGCCCCAGACATACCCAGACAGTTTCATATACATGCACCACCAGGGGGTGCTACAAGCGCAAGATTCTCCAATCATGAAATATCTCTCAAGACATGTCCTGCAAGTTTTAATCAAATTGACCACTTGGGGGAGCTTTAAATGTATAATAACTACATGTGGAATGACACAAATCAAGCTATAGATCATAAAATGTTTGTCCAATTGTTACAAAACTTGCAGGATATGTTTTATAACAATGTTGAACGACAGGTGTGAAATATTCCGCCATTTTAAATATTTAGAAAAAATGCTTTCATCTTCTCCTACACCATAGCTCCGATTGCCACCACATTTTCAGTGAATCATTATTGGATCAAGCTTATTTGAAGTTGAACAAAACATGTCAATCTCAATTTCATTTCAAGTTATTGACCAATGAAATTTGAAAGGGGTGTGGCTCTGGACAAATGAATTACACTCAGCAACTGTAAGGCCGATCATCACAACTCACAGGATATGTTCAGATAAGTTCCCCAGATATACCCAGAGAGTTTCATATACATTGACCACTAGGGGGCGCTACAAGCGCAAGATAGGTGAGTGGCTATACACAAATGTTACTATTAATTGCATATTCATTCTCCAATCATGACAAATCTCTTAATAAGTAACTGAACCACATCCTGCATGTCTCATTTAAATTGACCACTAGGGGGCGCTTTAAATGTATAATGACTATGTGGAATTACATAAATCAAGCTATAGATCATAAAAATGCTGGATATGTTTTATAACAATGTTGAACCTTGTGTGAAATTACTTTAAAGTCCCTATTGAGAAAAAAGGGTTGAACCCGCAAATCGCCGCTTGCGGCTATATTTTTGTTTGTTTTTCACTGCAGATTGATCAAACTGGTGTTTGTGTAGGCTGTTAATTGTAGGAATGGCTGTGTGGAATTTTCATATTATTAATGTGAGGCAGTATTGCGATTTCGTTTACACAAAGGTCTGCAGTTTTTCGACAGGCCTACGTGTTTCATCTATCTGTTGTCAGTGTCGCCATTTCTCATGTCACCCGCTTTAGTGCATACGCCTGGGTCAGAGTTTACGTGAAGAACGTCACATTTTCTCGTTGTTAGATGTTTTATTCCAGGCTTAACAGGATCTTCATTGAAATGATAGTTTCAGGAGTCAGGTTGTGGTAGATAATAGAATGTTTTAATAAAGTTCTCCTTATTATGAATACAGGGTCATCTCATAACAAGGCATCAAGACGTGTGCGGAAAAATGCCCTGAATGATAATATGGATCTGGGTTATATAGCCTTAGCATTGTTGTTCGCACACCTCCTAGAAGAATCTCCTCAGACCCGTGACTGTCTCATGCGAGAACATGTGCTGGTCACCTTAACTTCTGTCTAGCGTCTAATCAACCTGGCCTCGCTAGTTGTTATTCAAAAAACTCAGTAACTCTTATCTGTCTAGTGTCCTGTCAGTAAAATGTCCTGTTCTATTAGTCTGAATGGCATCTACATGTATTAGACCTGTGATGGAATTACAGTCTAACCTACAATAGATCATATAGTTATAAGCAGTCTAATATATAACAGAGTTATAAGCTATAAGTCCTAAACCATAAGCTACAGCTTATTCTGATGTTATAATATAAGAACTTTACGGGCTCTCTCTCCTCACTCACTTGCTTGGCCTTGCTTCCTTGTCTACTCTCCTAAAGGAAAGTCTTATCTGGCTTGACCCTGAATCTTCTCCCTGTCTGTCTTACATGTCCTAGAATCTTCCAAAAGGCCCCAACTATAGCTGTACAACTCTCTCATCTAGTAATACCATTCTAAACTGTTCAAACAGTATTTAAACATGATTATACAGAATCTACTTCTCAACACCGTGAAGTTTGCTTTTTATAAATTCAAACTTTTGCGTAGAGCGTGGCGTACATCTTCTTTTGTGCGTACTCCACATTTATAAATGAGGCCCCGGAGTGTTTTCACCTAAAAACAACCATAATCTAGCACACGTGATTCTAATAATCAGCTGGTTGATAAGCTGAATGAGGTGACATTATGTGCGGTTGCTGTGAACCTACAGGATAGTAGCTCTCTAGGACCAGGGTTGGAGACCCTTGCTCAATCACATTCCAGTGTGATTATTTTACATATCAAAACCATGGTACAACACCGATATGAATACTGAGATCAAATACAAAAAAACAACAACCATCAATGTATTTCAACATTGTTACTTTAGTCCAACCTAATATATATTGAAACAATATTGCAATTTGCAAATTTCTTGTAACATTTTAACTTTTTAACATTTTAATTTTCTTTTTAATTGTCATTGTGACATTAGTGCAATATTCACTATCATCTGTATAGCCGTCATGTGATTCATTTATGTTGAATATGAAGGAAATATTTAGGATAGAGGTAGCCTGTAGAATATGTGTTCAAGTAGAGGCCTACACTGACCACAATAAAATAAGAGAATAGAGTTGGGGTTCAGAATTCCACTTTCAGTTTGTGCATCACTATTTTGGACTATGATCAGTCAGACATCATACAGTATGTCTTGAATCTATTTACCCAAAAAACTTCTGCGGTCGATGGTATTGTATAGAAGCACTGGAAGCACTCAATGTACAGTGGTGCTTTGCATCTCTTGCATCTCACATGCAGGTAGTGCGTGGGTCACAACGACAACATCTCTGGACCCGGTGCATTGTGTTGATTGGCCAGTGAGAAGCTTTATCATATCTTGCTTGATTTTCAATAGCAGCAGCCAGTAGAGGTCTCCTTCTATGGCTCAGTGGTTTCATGCCAAACACTTGCATAAGAGACTGTGTTTCAATATCTGTGAGAAGTTGAGCAGGTAGATGGGTCCTCCCATAACATCTCTGAAAAATAAATGTCTGTTTATGAGTTCACTGTTGAGTCCATGCAAAGATATGCTACCACCAGTTCTCAGACCTGATCAAGATATAGTATCTTCAAACCTGTAGGTTGTGAATGTCAACGCCACACATTTGCTCATTGTATCATTTGATGCATTTTGGTTGTGGGACTATGTCAAAGGCACGTTGCTCCTTGTTCCATCTCTTGGCAGAGGTCTCACTGTTTTTCTTGTGTGATGTACATGCTCTTCATTATCAATATTGTGGGGAGAGGGGGTGGTGTATGAGGGATGAGGGGGAGGTCAACTTTGTTCCTGTCATGATCTGTTTGAATAAATTTAGCACATGTGTTCAACAGCCTGACTGACAAATGACCTGTCTCCACTAAGTCCATATCTGACACATTGCTATCACAATCACCGATGACAGCATCTTTCTCATTTTGAGGGATAACTGCAATGAGGCATGCCTTGTCTGGGCAGTCACCTAGACCTAACATATTCAGAACTTGACTGAAAGTGAAACTAAAAGAGAACAAAGTTAAAACAATAAATAGATGTGCTGTGTTCGCATGCCAGTCACTATTGTTTCAATCAATATGTTTAGTCATTCTCTGACCACGCTGAACAAAGTTGAGTAATTGCAAATGCATATATCAATACTGGACACCTTAAAGATGATGATGTGTACCAAAAATCTTGGTCCTATTGTTATGTTAACATATTTTACTAACTTTTTTGTTTGGGAGCTCTGATGCAGCCATCCTCTTATAGTGCAACCAGGAGGTAAACAGCTGTGGTTGTTTGACAATTTAGGGTAAACATGTGACACTGCACACATTTTCATTGAGACCCTTTTATTATTTCAATATTTGCTGGAAATGCATTGATACATCATTTACTATTGTGACTGATGAGATTACACGGGTACAAATGCGAAGTTGTTCCCAATCTTCCTACCTGGATAAATAAAGGGGAAATAAATAAAGATGTATAAAGGAGTTAAATGTGTTCTAGCCTGGGTCAGCATACAAAGAGCATTCTCCAGATTCTTCCCCAGCGTTGGTGTCTGCTAGCAATTGAACTCATTGAACACAAAGCCAAGTTGATGAAAGGCTGCCTCCCTGATACTTTCCCCACCCTTCCTCTATCCCTCCCCCTCCCTCAGATAGTGGTGGGATAGTGAAGCCCATTGTGATACTGTTTATTAATGAGTGAGAGAGGGGGGAGAGAAAGCAAGTGGCAGGGCAGCTATAAAAGGGGCTAAAGGTTAATCTCATGTAACTGTGCTGCAAGCCAAGCCAAGGCTGTTCTCTCAGTTAGCTCCTCCACCAGCTGACAAAGAAGCACAGAAGGACAGAACAGAGACTGATATACCTTTATGATGGACACAAGCTGTCATAAGCACGGGACATAGAGGCTGTGCAAGTTTGTCTGTTCAGCTTTAGGTTTGTTTGGAGTTTTCTGTCAGGTGGGCTGGTGTGGGTGTGAGTTTAAATTTTTTTGCTGCATTTGAAGCAGGTGTGCACATGTGATGGCTGGTTGTTATTTTTGAGGTATTGGTTCGTCCAGGATGTCACTGGGTCAGGCATATGTGTTTTTTGTGTTACGAAATATGCCCAGACTGTCAGAGTTGTTTTAAGGACCAGTGACTTGTTCTTTTCATAGGGACTATTGTTTGTATAGCCGGTGTGTTAGCTTGTTTGTCTGTGTTTGTAATTTACAAGGATTTTCCTTTGTGTGTGAAAAAGTGGCAGTGTGTGTGTGTGTGTGTGTGTGTGAGAGAGATTCCATTATGCCTGTGCCCGATGCTCCGACATCTCAGAGGCTGGCACTGGACTGTCGTATCCTTCTGGATCATCGCATTGGCAGGGGTAAGACGTGCTTTCCCTGCTCCTATTTTTTCTATATCTCTTGTTCTGTGTCTCAAAGTCTTATTTCTCATACCACTTCTCTCTGTTGTTCTTGCGCACTGTTCTTCACACCTCGTCTTTTAAAACTTAGTCCCAATGCTGTGAATGTTACATATACGTGCAGAACAGTTTTTCTCTCACAGAATAGATGAACAAAATGTAAATGTTAGGTGGATGTTCAGGGTTTCCCGCAGAAAATTTATTAGTTAAGGTGGTAGGTGGGGTTTTGCCATCACACCGGGCAGGAGTGGGATTGGGGTTGCCATCTGACTGGGGGGGGTTGTTTGGGCGATAGAGTACAGACTCTGTACTAACAACTATTTATTAAACACTAAATATTCAATTTAAATAATAATTTATCATTAAGAAATAACCAGCTTTTCAAAATAACAGTTGCAATTGGCAATTTTAACAAACATTGGGGAACAGCTAAGTGGAAAAACAAGCCCTTTTGTCATAAATTAGAAGATGTATATAGTTTTCTATAAACTGGTCCAATTGTTCACTCTCAAAACCATAGTTATATTAGAAAACATGTTTTCAGTTGCAAAATATACATTTTATTGTTGAATGTCCAATATTAATTACACTTGCATTATTGTTCTCTTAAACATTTTTTAGATCAGCTTTAATAAACAAACACAGCAGGGAACTGCTAAGAACTGTATTTCATTAAATTGTGCAAGTTTATTGCGAACAAAAAAGTGAACTAAGCCATTGTCCTACTTACCCAGATTCAGACAAATGGGTAGATATCGTTTTTATCATTCACATGCTGTACTGAACATTTTGTTGATCGAATTAAGAATAAATTTGTTACAGTTGCTGGAGGCCTTTACTCCAAAGCTGGGTGGTTGTTTATAGTTTTTCAAAGATACAAAATGAATTGTTTTAGAAATGTGTTATTTTTTACTAGACATGAGCTAAATCGACATCCTCAATAAGACTTTTTTGTGTTCTGTCTTCATTATTTTCCTTGTACAAAGTTTCAAGGGAATGCCACAAAGTCTAATGGGAAGAAAGTGCAGACACACAAAAAGATATCCATGTGTGTGCTTCCCTGGTATTGCAACAACCTTGTCAATACTGAACAGAGAATTATAAAAATGGTATCCATGTGTTCTATAACATAATCTAGTGAAATAATAATAATAATAATAAACCTTTATTTATGTAGCAACTACATAAAAGGAATGCAGCTCAAAGTGCTTTACATCAATAAAAGTCAAATAAAATGAAAGAAATTTTGCATCAATAAAAACATTTACATCAATAAAAGACAAACAAATGTAAAAAGAATTTAAAACATAAAAAGCATAGAGCACATTTGCAGGTAATGACATAGAAAAATAAACTGTAAAGGGACATATTAAAAGAAGGAAAGCATAAAAAGCATTTGAGTGCTGGCTTAGTTAAATGCTATAGTGAAAAGATTTGTTTTTAACAGTTTTTTTAATATACCAATAGATAATGCTTCTTTGATATTTTTTGGAGCATACTTGGCAGCATCTCCAATTTTTCTGTGACTGGAGTTTTGTACCATTAGCAGGTTTGCTGTTAAACGTCTGAGGACACTTTGGGGAACATAGGATTTTAGAGAATCTGTAAAAATAGGCTGTTACTGAGCCATTTCGTTTTATAAACAAGCAGGAGGATATTAAAATCAATCCTGCGGGAAATTGGGAGCAGGTCTAATGATTTCAGAACTGGAGTAATATGTTCTCGCCTCTTGGTTCTTGTTAATAGTCTCGCTGCTGAGTTTTGAATGAGTTGAATCTTATCTAAATACTTTTTTGGGAGGCCTGTAAAGAGGGCATTGCAGTTGTCCAATCTAGTTGTAACAAATGCGTGAATTAGTTTCTCTGCATCTTTCTGGGTTATGAATGGTCTAACTTTAGCAATATTTCTGAGGTGAAAGTAAGATGTTTTGGTCACTTAACAAGATGGGAGGTAAAACCTAGGTCAGAGTCTATGATAACGCCTAGGCTCCTTACTTCAGGTTTGATCAGGGAAGTCAGGTTACCAAGGTTCATGCTGATTTTCTCCCTTTTGACTTTGGGGCCAACTAAGAGGATTTCTGTTTTATCCTCATTTAATTTTAGGAAATGATCAATCATCCAGTTATTTATGGCAATTAGGCACCTAGAGAGTGAGCTTATTGCATCTATGTCATCTGGCTCTAGAGAAATGTATAGCTGTGTGTCATCATGCATAGCTGTGGAAATTTACATTGTTTTCTCTGACATCACCTAGTGAAAAAAGTAGTGGAGCAAGACAGCTTCCTTGTGCAACACCGGATAGTATATCATGTTTTTTAGATACATGGTCACCAAGACTGACAAAGAATTTTCTGTCTGTAATAGGTTTGAAACCATCTGATTAAATTTTCTGAGAGACCAACCCAGTTTCAATGGTGTCGAAAGCTGCACTCAGGTCTAGGAGGACTAGGACCGAGACTTTGTTTGCATCCATGCTTAGTCTTAAATCATTTACTATTTTGGTCAGGGCTGTTTCTGTACTATGATTTGCTCTAAAACCTGGTTGAATCTTTTCTAGAATATTGTTGTAATTTAGAAATGTGTTCAGTTGGTGAAAAAACGCTTTCTTAAAGGAAAATTCGATGCGATTTAAAAATGTAGCTCTTTTGTTTGCATATCTGAAGTGTTGTCCGTACCATTAATAACTCAAATAATCTGTATTGCCAAAACCGTGTTTACCTTTTGCTGCCAGTATACAACCATTACGCATTTACGGGGCAAGATAAGAAACGTGCTTTGAGCATTCTTAAACATGGTCGAAATGTCATTACTAGTCCATATCCATGTGGAGTTATTCCTTATAGTGAACACAGCGAATTTTAACAAATAAGTTTGTGTACATACCTCTGTTTATTTTCCATTTTCCAGTAAAGTCCACACTAGTCGATTGTCGAAGTCATACAATGCAATATTCCAAAACGTATTTTTTTCGCAAATGCTAAATTCCTTAACTGAAATAAAGACATGACTTCACTAACAAAGCGAACCAAGCTGCTGAGTGGGGGTCGATTCCACATCGCTGGCGATGTCTTTCCATTTGTCAGCTCTGTCAACTTTGCCGGCTGCTGATACGAATATGCAAGGGCACTCTTTGACTTCTTGATGCAAGATTTCAAATGATTTTAAACCAAATCTCACAATTTTGGTTGTGAGATTGCATGATTTGCAAATAATCGACACATACCACATGTCCACAATAAAAGACTGCATACAAAAGTTAGCAATCAAACACAACAAAGGCTGTCACTTTATTACATTCAATTTAAGACTTTTAATCCCACTAAATACTTTTTAAGACCAATACCTCAGTGAACGCACAATAATAAAATTAAAAATACCTGTGATTGGTTAGGAATTAAATTATGCACACTGGCAGAGAATTATGTATTCTAGCTTGTAGTATTACTAAACAAACTTACTACAATCAACCAAAACACATTTTAAGACCCGGGACATGGTTTATCTAATAATATAACTTGTTGCAAAAACTAGGCCTAGCTCTGGTTTATAATGGATAGTGCATAAGTAGTCTATGAAAAAGTGTTTTTCTGTAAAACTGTGCACATCTAAACGCACCCTAGAGGCAGCAAATATAATTTGCAGATAGGGTCAGTCTAGCAACTCTCCGTTTGCTTGCTAGCTAAAAAAAAATGCCAATCACATCGTGTATAATATTGTTATTATTATTATTATTAGGGTTTCAAGCACGTAGTGCTTAAACCCTATTGTTATTGTACTGATTTTTCTTATTATTATTATTATTATTATTATTAGGGTTTCAAGCACGTAGTGCTTAAACCCTATTGTTATTGTACTGATTTTTATTATTATTATTATTATTATTATTATTCTCCCCTAAAACGCATCGTGCAGCCCAAACCGTAAAGGCTAGAGACTTGAAACTTTGTCAGATGGTAGTACAAAAATCGAGGAGAGGTTCAGAGA
>JACXGM010040647.1:0-10262 GCA_016801145.1 Umbra pygmaea
AAGCACTACGTGCTTGAAACCCTAATAATAAAAATCAGTACAATAACAATAGGGTTTAAGCACTACGTGCTTGAAACCCTAATAAAAATCAGTACAATAACAATAGGGTTTAAGCACTACGTGCTTGAAACCCTAATAATAATAAAAATCAGTACAATAACAATAGGGTTTAAGCACTACGTGCTTGAAACCCTAATTATTTTATCTCTTTTAATTTTATTACTGGGTCCAAAAATACAGCATGAGGTGAGTTAGTAAATGGACAAAAATTACCATCCAGATACTTCCTCTTTCCAGTTTAACATCTCTCAATATCATTGTCCAGGTTTGTCAATGTGTCATTTAATACACAACCTAAATTTGTTATTTAAAGTTGTAAGGCTTGATGAATGTAAGTTTTTTAAAGTATTTTGCAGTTCATTCTATATTAAAATAATTCAGGTAATTCTTCTTATGTTAAATAGGGATTTTCCTAGCAGGAACTTGCAGATCAGCAGGTACCTGTGGGTCTGACCACATGTACTGTATGCAGCAAGGGTCAATCAAATAGTGCAAGGGGAGCCTGCTAGTTTTCAGTTCTACCTCATCATTAATTGCATCCACCTGATGTCCCAATAAGTACCAGATTAGAGGTTTCTTCAGAATGAGGTTATTGTTTTTGGCACCTAAACCTTGAGCTAGAGAGCTTATCAGCTTTTAAATCCACTGAAATACAGAACTTGGGTGTTCTTGTCTACCAGTCCCTAAAATTTGATAAACACATTTAATCTGTAATCAGCTCTAGTTTCTTCCAACTTCGATTACTATCTAAAATTAGAGGCTTTCTCAATCCAAAAACTCTAGAAATGACTGTTCTTGCATTTATCACGTTGGCTAGATTACTTGAATTGTTTATATTGTGGTATATCAAGTGTCCAAATCGCCCGTCTCCAATTAGTACAAAATGCAGCGGCCAGACTCATCCATAAATGTCGGAAATATGACCATATCTCTCCGATTCTCAAATCTTTACACTGGCTGCCAATTCGACAGAGAATAGATTTTAAAATTTTACTCCTTGTTTTTCAATCTCTAAATAACTTAGCCCTGGTCTATCTCTCTGAACTGGTCCATCCTTACACTCCATCCCAAAGCTTAAGGTCTCTTGATCAGGCTTTGTTGGTACTCCCTTGCGTCAGACTTAAGTGCAGAGGTGAGCGTGCATTTGCGGTAGCAGGGCCTCGATTCTGGAACTCCATGCCCCTACAGATTAGAACGGCCCCTACCTTGTCTGTCTTCAAGCCCTTATTTAAAACCCACCTGTTTACACTAGCATACTAACCTCAATTTCTGGCTTTTCCTTACCTTTCTGTTTTTAGCCTACGTCTTATACTGCTTTCATTCTTTTATTTGTGTTACATAGGTGTTTTTATTACTTACTTTTTTTAGATTTAACACTTCTGTAAAGCACTTTGGTCAGCCTAGTGGCTGTTGTAAACGTGCTATAGAAATAAAATGAACTTGAACTTGTTTCAATGAAGAAATCGAGTGGTACTGGTTTAGAGGGCCAGATTTGATTAAGAGGAAACTATTGCATAAAGATCACAGTGGTGAACTAGCTATCTCACGTGATTTAAAGACCAAATTCTTGTTACTTTTAATTGTATTCGTGTTTATTCATAATTACAGTGCCCTCCATAACTATCGGTACACTAAAGTCAAAATGAATCTTATTGCTACACACTCAAGGCATAATATACAATTCAAAGATGAATATGAGGAAGAGTACAGACTGTCACCTTTTATTTCCGTCTGTTTTAACACGTATGTTTTACCAACTAGGTATAACAACACTTTCAGAGTTCCACCCCTCTATTTTATGCAAGCATAAGTATTGGGACAACTTAAAGCAAAAAAAGTTGAAATGCTGGTATTTATTGCTTGCAGCAACAGCAGTCTCTGAACAATTGTCATAACCAAACTATTGGTATCATCATTTGGGCGTTTTGCTAACAATTTATGGCAGCCTTTTTAAACTCTTGCTGGTTTTGGCGAGTTTCTGTCTTCAGTCCCCTTTTCAGCAAGTGAAATGCATGTTTAATCTGATATTGTCAGTCTAACCCTTCCATTTATATCCTTTGTGGTTGCGTTTGCAGTAACTTTCGGTAATTGTCATTTCCCAATGAGTTGAAGTTACTTCATTTGGAGCTTGTGCCTTCCCATCCCTTTGATAAAGGTTCACCCTGGTCTTTCCATAAACCTCTGTTCCAAATAAGTGTTTGCTGATCTCTGTACTTTTCAGAAAATTATAATTTGGCCTTTCTGCTTCTTGATGCTGATCAGAGGTTCTCATTTTGCATTGTTGCCTTTATAATTCAGCTGCCAAAGTCTTTATCGAACAGTAGATTGTGACACTGTCACACCAGCATTTTAGAGGTTGGTGGTGATATCACTGACAATTGTTCATTCTTCTGTCATTAACTGCTGTTTTCCTTTGCCGACCTGGTTGTTGCCGATTGCTGAAGACACCAGTTGCTTTGTTATTGTCAGGGCATTCCAAACTGTTGATTTATCTATGTCCAACTTTTGGATTATGGTTCTAATTGAGGTCCTTTTTTCTTTTGGTATCAAAATCGCTTGCCATTCTTTTATAGATAGCTACATACAGTAGTCTTTATGTTGGATTATGCCTACTGATACCAAATGCAGTCGAAAGGCAAACGCAAAGGATGGAAACATGTGTACACATTCACAGCTCCTTAATATGTCAACAATGAATGCAACAAGAAACACTGTAAATCATTAGAAACACCTGTGAGCTAAATGCCCCAAAATACTTATGCTTAAATTAAATGGCAAGTGCTGTTATAGTCTTAGAAAAACATGTTGAAATAGTGAGAAAATAAAGGTTATTCCAAATATGAAAGTCTGTACTTCTGCATATTTATCTTTGAATTTTATATTCATATGACTTGACTGTACAGAAAGAATTGCTGTTTTGAATTTACTGTGCCAATACTTACAGAGGGAACTGTTTTCACATTTTGTATAGTGTTTTCCTGAGCAAATAAACACTGCCCAGATAAATAGTTTTAAAACATTTCCTCAGGCCTATGATTTTCCCTCATTACTGTAAATTCACAAATCACCACTTAACATTTCACCATGAAACTGTATTTGTACTATTTGTATTGCATTACTATGAAAATGAACTGTCGTTTGAGTTTCTCAGAGTAATCCACCTTATTTAACAGTGCAGATTAATTTAGTAGTTACTTTAAGAGTAACACATGTATGCAATGCTGACTTTAATGACAGTGGTTTAAATCGTTGTTGTTTACCACATCCAGAGAGTAATAAAGCCATTTTGTTTTTCAGTCAAATGAAAAGGGAGATGTCCTCAACCCCCTCATAACGGGAGTGTTTTTGGAGGTTTGTATCCGATTCATTATTGTACTTCACTGAGTATTACATCATCAATTTGTCTAGAAGCTTAATAATAATAACAACCCATGTGTTTGTGCCTTCTCATTTGTAGGCTTCCAATAGTGCATCATATATCCAGGATGCCTTCCAGCTACTAATGCCGGTATTGGAGGTGTCTCATGTTCAGAGAAGTGCTGACTCGACCCAACCAAGACCAGGTCCACCTCCCGTCTGTGCCAACAAGGGACACTGAAAAACAAAAGCTTTGACATATCAGCAAAACATATACTTCCTTACATTTTAACCTAATTAAAGTATTATGCCTCAGATTAAATGTTTCTTTTCACAAAGAGTGTTTATTCTTTGTGGGCTATGTAATGTTCTTGTATAGGAACATAAATTGGTATTTGAGGAATCAACACATTTTTTATGTGTTTGAATGACATGTGATTATGAAGGTGTGTTTCTCATCTAAATACTGTGTTTATGTACAAACCTTAACTAGGATAATCTGAATATACAAATGTCCATGTCTGTTTCACTATTACCATGATTTATTGAATATTCGTAACGTCAGGACCTTAGATATCTCCAAACCCTTAGGTGTCCTGTATATACAGATGAAAGTAATACTCTGACATGTCTCGCTATTTATCTGTGGTTGTAAATGTATGACCAGAATAATAGTAAATACATTATCAACATTTTTAATTGTGTTTTTGTTAGAGAAGTGATTGTAGTTACATGTCCATGAACTGTATTCAGTTTTCCTTAGACCAGGGGTGCTTTTTCCTGCATTCTAATAATTAGTCATTTGAAAAGCTGAATCAGGTTACTCAACCTGGGTTGGACAGAACCTAGGCAGTAGCTCTCCAGGAGCAGAAGTGAGCTCCCCTGCCTTAGACTTCAGGAGATAAATTTATAAGAGAAAGTTTGTGAACTTTGGCAAATTTTGTATTTTTACATATGGCCTAAAGTGTGATGAGAAATTGATTTAATTTCAAATAAAAAGTGAAAAAGTAAGCCTGTTAAACCAAATAACAAAAACTGTATTTTTTATTTCCTTAATGAGAATATTAATACAATGTTACATTAACACAACATTACAAAGTATGAAAAACTTAGCTCAGTATAAGTGTATTCAAGTCAGAATTGCAATATTTCTTTCACCCTATTTTCTATTTAGCCTTTGTTTTACCAGGTGGGCTGTCTGAGAACAGATTCTCTTTTGAAATGGTGACCTGGCCAAGATGAAGCACAAGGTGAAAGACGACATAAAGTTACACAAAAGTACAAAATACAGAATGCAGGACACTCAGAGTATACGGCAGGAAATTATATATACAGTCAGGGCAAATGAAGTCTAAGCCAGAGAAGTAGACCAATTGGAATGCAGTGTGGCAATGCAAAAACAAACACTGGAATAGGTAACATATTGAACCTAGCTGTGCAGGTGAATATGTGCAAAATGCGCCATGGATATGATGAAGCAATAGGACTTAAACAGGCAGAGATGTAGGAGAGTAGTGGTGCCCCGAGAAATTTTTCCTACGGGTAGCATGATGGGGCTACTGAAAATCTTCAGGTGGCACACCAAAACTCATGACTGAATTTCAGGAATATGCAGTTGTACATAGCTCAAAATAACACTGGGAACACTCAAATCACACAGGTCTTGATGACCAAAACATATTGAAGATCAAAATCTGTATGTACATTGTGTAATTTGTTGAGCACAAAATGACATAACAAGAGTCAATGGAAACTAAACTCCTAATGAGGGCTGGGCTGGATTCAAACTCACACCTAAAATCAAAGTAAACAATAGAAATCACAGGCTGTTCCAACTTGAGTAAATTTCATCACAGCAACTCATAATGTATGTGACTCAGATGTGTGTACTACAACATGCAGGAATTGCCTAAACACTCTGGCCACATGCAGCCGGGCATTATCTGCTGACAAGGCAGGAATAGAGGGAATTTGGAGGGGAGGAAAAACAAGGAAAAAAAAGAAGCAGACACTGGTCTTGATGCCCTTCTACGGCCCTGTCCAGGTCTCTTTTGTGTAATATCCCAAATGTTATAAATAACAGAAAACTGTACTTAAAAAATAATAAGATTATAAAATAGTAAGTAAATCAGTTTGCATATTTTTCCATAGTTGTGCAATAGATATTATGGGTGTATAATGAGGATGGGATGTGGGTTCTGTTTTATTTAAAGGGCTATTTGGTAGTCAACAAAAAAACTAAAGTACCTGACACATAAACGTGGGTAAAAATCACATTCTGGAGTTTTAATCATATTCTGGAGGTTTACATTTCTGGGGTCAAAGATGTTAGTAGAGTTGAGGAAAACACGAGTTAATCAGAAGACTTAATATCGATATAAAAATGTTTTTTATTTAAACAAATTTAAATATATATATCGGACCTGTCTGCTTGTCATATCTTAGAAGTTTCAAATATAGCATATTATAGGAAAATATATTGGAATGATTCAGTTAGTCAAATTCTATTATTGTGTATCGCGTCTGCTTCGCTATGCGTAGGCTTTTCGGGACCGATGTGTGCATCTGTGTTGGAGGTTGGAAAACGCTTCTCCCTAGAAGTTGGAAGAAGCGGAGTACTTTTTCACGACTGCGCCTGCGTACGCTGTTTTTTCTATGACTTGCGACAGAGCAAGGTGGAAGCCAACGCTAACACATCACAACATCATACCACCGATTAGGTATACGTTTTTATTACTATGGATATACGTTAGCTATCTGTTGCTGTAATCGAGGTTACTTGATGTTTCCATTGGACTAGCTAGCCATTGTCAATTTACTGCTGACTAAACAATAGCCTAAATAGTCAAATGCGAACTGAGCTAGCGTAAGCTAACAAGCTATTTTTCAACTGTTGTTAGCGCTCTAGCTAGTTAGCTATAATGTTAGGTAGCTCATATTAAAGACTGGCTATCTGTGGGACTATCTGTGGGAATATGTCTTGTTAACGTTACATACTCAAACATGTGCGCTGTTATACTCAGCATTTATATGAATTCGCCAGCTATACAATGTAAGCGAACTCGTTACCTCATTGCTTGAGTCACGTTAAAAAAACTAATTAACTAAAGTGGACTAAGCTGAGTGCTGTAACATTAGCTTTCATTATTGGGTTGCTACTTACTAGAGAGTTTCTTGATACTAATATCAAGTGTTCCAACTTTACAGAAACCAACACCGTAGCGGTTCATTCAGCCGTATCGTTCGTTCATTCACCATCTACTGTACTGTAGCTAGGAAGATGACATAACAACGTTAGCTGCTGACTTCTGCGGTGTGGAGGGGCCCAAACATCGACACTCACATGTGCAGTGTTTGATTTAGGCGCCCAGTCATGGATCTTACTACTACCTGTATATCTTGCTGATTCAAGTGCAAACGACTTTTTTACCGATTTAGCAATGCATTTGAAATCTGTTAAATGGCTAGTTAAACCTACACTATGTACTAAGTTTAGAATGACAGAAAAAAATAGCATGAATTGTTCCTGTGTTCAGTAAAATAATATATAAAATAATAAATCTACCTTGAAATTTGCTTAAGCCTGACGAATGAAACGTAACATAGGGCGGCAGTGGGTCAAGTAGATTGTCTAGCAACCTGAAGGTTGGTAGTTCGATCCCCGGGTCTTCCTGACCAAGTGTCGAGGTGTCCATGAGCAAGACACCTAACCCCAGCTGCTCCCGACGAGCTGGCTGACGCCTTGCATGGCTGACGTCGCCGTCGGTGTATGAATGTGTGAATGAATGGGTGAATGTGAGGCAGTGTAAGGTGCTTTGTTGGTCAAAAAAATGCACTATATAAATGCAGTCCATATACCATTTAACATAATGCATCTTTACGTTCATCCTCTTTTTCCCAATACAGTACACCTTTTCAGCAGACTTCTCCCGAAGTGCTGGCAAATTATCGGGAGGATTCAGTCCTTTATTTGACCTGCAAAAATGCCAGCCGCGCTTGCAGATACCAGTCAGATTATCTGTGAGGTCTGGGCAAGCAATGTGGAGGAGGAAATGAGGAAAATCCGACAGATAATTCAAAGTTACAACTTCATTGCCATGGTAATTCATCTTGCTAAATATTACTGAAATGTGAACCTTAAGGACCTGTAGTAGAGCTGTGGATGTCTATGAATTGCATATATTAACAAGTTATTTTTAATAATCTTTACTAGGGTTTTCTTTCTTTTTCTATCAGGACACAGAATTTCCCGGAGTGGTGGTTCGACCCATTGGTGAGTTTCGCAGCACAGTCGATTACCAGTACCAGCTCTTGAGGTGCAACGTGGACCTTCTGAAAATCATCCAACTTGGACTGTCATTTATGAATGAGGCTGGCAAATATCCCCCTGGAACGACAACATGGCAGTTCAATTTCAAATTCAATTTAACGTGGGTACTATCCTTGTATACTTTGATCAAAAAAGCATAGCTAGTAATGAGACCTTAACAATGTCATGCTCACTTGGGTAGCATATTCCTTATTATGTTGAGTAGTAGTATATTGTTAGAATTTATTTCATTATTTAATTTGTTTTTTTTATTCTGTAAACTCTAATCTGATCTTTTTTGTAAATAGAGAGGACATGTATTCCCAGGATTCAATAGACTTACTCCAGAACTCTGGCCTTCAATTCAAAAAGCATGAGGAAGAGGGCATTGACACACTCTACTTTGCTGAGCTTCTGATGACATCTGGTTTAGTGCTGTGTGAAAATGTCAAGTGGCTCTCCTTTCACAGGTAAGGATGTGATGGCAAGAGCTCACAGTCTTTCTTAATGATCTAAATACATGAAGTGCCATCATTCATTAATTCTCCCAAGAGTAGCCTTCATTGTCACTAACCGGTTAAATTGGAGGGGCAACAATAGAACAGTCTCTTTGTGCGAGTGTGTGTTTGTTTGGTCACATGTCACTGGAATTTATGTGTATTACTATTGACAACCTGCATCTTAAAAAATATTTTGATAGGCAGGTGTAGAGACCTAACCTCAGTTAATCAATTAAACTTTAAATAGTGTGAGCTGTGAAGCATACTACACAATTGAAATGGCGCATGTGCCTATTACACAGCTGAAGAAATTAGCTCTCAAATTCGACCTGTATTCACATACCTGCCAACCTGCACGCATTCTGTGTACCATTTACGCAATTTCACGTCAAAGTACGCTGGTACGAAATACTACGCTGGTACGAAATACTACTCTTAAATACGCAAAAAATGTATTTGCCAATGTTTTTCTTCACTGTTAATATTACTAGTGCTGAGCCATTTACAGGATTCGGGCGAAGGAAAAAAAACTCATGCACCTGCTTCTCCCGTGGGTGATGGGTCTCTATCTAGTAATCGTGAAACAGCTGCTGAATTCACTCATGGCAGCTCCACCTCGTCTGTTGACAATGACCCACCACTAATTTATTAAACTGGTAGGGAAACTGAGCAAACTGTTTGCCAATACATGTTTAAAAAGGGGCTACTCAAGCACATAGCTAACAAACACTGTCATAGTTTGCTAGCTTTTCTGCTGACATCTTAACCCTCGTGTTGTCCTCCCGATGGCCATACACCTGTGGTCCTCTGGGGTCAAAAGACCCCATCTGGTTTAACTCTTATTTAAAGAATATAGTATAAATATTCAATCAATTCTGAGTTACACCTTTAGTCTTACTTCAGTCCAACCCATTACAACAAAATTTTCCCTTTTAATTTGGAATTTAGGACCAATAGTCCTTGTTTACATAAAAGTATAAAAATATTTTGACAGAAAAAGTTAAATTTGGGGTCAAAATGACCCCAAGGACAACAAAAGGGTTTTAACAAGGTAGCTAGGTAGCTAGCTACAGTAACTAACGTTAATAACGCAGGTAGGTTAGCTACATAGCGCTTGTGCAGCTAACTAACTTCACAGCTTTTAGTCAACTAGCAGTAAGAGAGACCTTGCTCATTAAAAAGACACAGAGCTATAGTTGTATAGTTGTTTAATACATAGTCCTATATAGTGCTTGCACACTTGTGTGATTCATGTGACAGCACGTTATATACAGCAATGTTTTTGGAAACATTGTCTCAAGTGGAAATACAAGTGTCTCAACATTTAATTATTCATATACGGTAGACAGTGCATTTAGAAAGTATTCACAGATTTTCACTTTTTGTGGTGGAAGTGAAAGTAAACATACCGTTTCGGAAGCATATGCCGAGTCAGTCGAGGAACATATTTTTTTAAATTAGACTAGATCTGATACGACTAAAGATTTTGCAATAGGATAGTTTAATTGTTGCTTCAAATGTGTTCAGAAACTGTTTATAGCTCATACAGCGAAATAGAATACTATTTATATGTTAGATATTCCGCCATCTTGGTTGTATTCTTGTAGTATCGTCATTATGACATGACATGACCGGCCTATTTTCAAACTCTCGCAGGAGTTTGACACGACTGGTGAAATGAGATGGACAAATCTTGTATAGATTGGTCGAATGATGCAATTACATGAACATGTATATAATTATTCTCATTAAATCCTATGGCAGATTTAATTGCTTAATTTAAAAAAAAAGAAACTACACGACCGATCAATCACAAATCGGCAAGCGTCCTATAGGTATATTGGCCCTCATTTATCAAACGTGCGTAGAAACCAGTGTAGATCTGAGCGCAGAAATCATCTTACGACGAGACTCACGTGTGATTTACAAAAAATTCGTATCACTCCAATTCCAGCGTACGAATGAACGGGTGTTGATAAATCAGACGGTTGAAATTCCATCGTAATTTAAATATCACGCCCATATTTATGCAAGGT